>JAGPOY010001981.1:0-15792 GCA_018983105.1 Silene uniflora | reverse complement strand
TAGATAAGATTGCTACGGATGACAACATAGCAGATCCTCTAACTAAACCATTACGACAAGATAAGCATGAAGGACATGTTATTTCCATGGGAATTAAACGTGTTCCTTAGTTGTATTACTCTTTTATGAATTTTATTCATTTTCGCGTGTAATCTTGACAACCTCGTTGATTATGATAATTTTATATTTTGTTTTTCATGTGGATTGTACGACAATATTTGAACACCACAAAGTGAACTGATTAACATTATATTGCTTTGGTCCTTAATCGCCCACATGAGCTGATAACTCTGGCGATTATTTTGTGACGTTTGGTTGATGGTGGGTTCAACGAGCCATAAGTCAAACGGTTGACTGACCAATCACAATGGCGAGATATACAGATATCTCGTAGGACAACCATGTGACAACGTTATGGAGTCCTAAATGTTTCATAACATTAGGTGCCAGGTCGTGGATAGGACCTCCATAGTGTTCCTAGGAGTCGATTCTTTTGACTATCGACTGTCTTCTGAGATTAAGGCAGATTTTGGGTGACTTTGGTTTCTTTCCCACGGTCATCCGTAATAGGGGGCCAAGTGGATTTTTTCTGGGTCATTTCATGCTGTGCTTACATCTGCAGGATTCGAGTTGAAGGAAATATCCACCCTTTATCAGGTTATAATATTTCTCAGGGCCACTCGAGGAGTTGTAACTGAAATGCATGGCCATGCTCGAATACAGATTCGTTTTATCAGTTGAGTTACGCTCTAGTCGGGGAAACCACTCTTGATATAGATCACTTGTAAAATACGACCTTTGTGAATACGGATTTGCAAATTGTTTTACATTGAGTGGGAGAAATGTAATAGGATATGAGAATTGGTTATCGCACCTACACTTGTACGGACAAGTGGGAGTTTGTTGGAGCGAGTGTCCTCCACAGTTAGTGCGATAACATTATTGCACATACACTTGTACGGACAAGTGGGAGATTGTTGGGGCTGGTGTCCTCTACAGTTAGTGCAATAATTTTATTGAAACTCTCAGAGGAACACAAGGGCATACTTATGTATTATTATCAGTTGATCCACGTTTATCAGTAACGGTTGGCTTGCTAGATAAGTTTGACGTTATTGTCATACAGATGGCGGTGATCAACTGGTCCCTAAAAGTCACACCTATAGGACACGTTTGAGAAATGTGACGTATGAGAATACAGTCATATTTATGCCGGACACGACTAAATAGTTAGTCGGAGTAATTGACTAATTTATTAGTCAATACGATGTTGAGATATTTATTTAATACAGATTAAATAAAAGTGGCTAAGACGGATTAAACTGTTAATTCGTAAATTAAATATAAATGGTTATATTTAATTAATGTATAATATGGGAGCTTAGACGGATTACACGATTAATTCGTAAATTAATATAATCGGTTATATTAATTAAGCTAATCATACAATATAGTCATTTTATTAATGTCGGACCATTATTATCATATCGACTGCATTTGTAAAAATGGGTGATATATTAATATCCGACTGTTAAATTGACGATTTATGATTAAGTCCCGAATATTACTCATTTTAACGCGTGGGTTGAGCTGTAAATTAGAATGAGAAAGAGTGGAAACCCACTCCTTCTCATTTGGTTTGGCCGAGTGATACAAAAGGAGAACTACTCTCCTTTTGTCACTTAATCATTCATTTTGACAAAAACTAGGGTTTTGGAGATCGCTTTCTCTGAAACTCTCGATCTCACATCGCGAAAAACTCACAATAGTTCTCCCCATATTGCAAGGCAATCGGAGAACATTTCTAGCACACGCGGCATCGTCTCAATCGGTTTTGGGTGCAACGATTAGGAGGAAACCTAGGTTGGTTTCTGATCTTAGGCCTTTTGCACGGACCAAAGGTTATTTCTCATCTTAGGTTTTTCGTTTTATGCATTTCGTTTATGATCCGTAAATTTCACATGTAAATTTTCGTTATAGTCCTATAATTTAAGGGGTCAATATACGGATATTCCCCACACTAGGCTCCCTGGGAGAGGTAGTTTGTTGTTCCCAGATTTAATTTTGAATACTTCCATCTATCTTTTCCCTTCCTTTTGTTACCAGTGACTTTCTCTTATTTCCAGGCTGCCATAGCTTGTCTACACACTGCCTATCATGCTACTTCTCTGATTGCCAGGATCAACTTGCTTGACATTGACCTGCAAAGGTTGAGGGCTAAGCACCTCTCTGTTCAGGCTGGCCTGGCTTCGTCAAGGGCTGATCTTCATAGGGCATAGGCTGAACGTGACGCTGCTAAGCTAGAGGTCGGGTCTAGCAAGCAGCTGTTGCACGAGGCTTTGGACAGGGTTGAGGAGCTCAACATGGAGAAGGATGATCTGGATGGCAAGCTGGAGGATGATGATCTCTACTTCTTCATCAAGGGCAAGGCGGCTGCTATGTCCGAGGCTGTAGAAGCCAGGGAGAAATGGGACCCTAAGGCAGAGATGACACTGGCTGCCAGGATGTACCATGACCTGCACAACCTCGGTGAAGAGGAGGAGGTGGAATCTTCAGGGGAGCAGGGTGCTGAGGAAGTCCAAGTTGAAGCTGGCGTTGATCAGGCCAAGGATAATGTAGCTGATGCTGCTTCTCAAGAGAAGCAGTAGTTTTATTTTTATAACTTCGAATGCTGGTTTTGCCCATCCAGGGGGGATGTCCCTGGACAAACAATTTGGTATTTTGGTACTCCTTGTCAGGGAAGGTATCCCTGATGAGTTAACATTTTGTTTTCTTTGCCCTAGGGGGTGAGGGCTTTCTAATGAAATTTCACAAGCTCCCTTTTGGCTTGTGCTTGCTAATTCTTGCTGCTTTTTCTGGCGTTTTTTGCTGTTTGTCTGCTAACCTGCTTATTTTCAAACCTGTTAACCTGTGTGGCTATTACTTAGCCCTCTGTCCTGCCATTGCTTTTGTAAGGCTGACAAGAGTTTCCATTGTTCGTTGTATCATCCTTAATCATATGATTTAAGGAAAAAATGGGGGTCGCCTGACTTAGAGGGCTTACATCCCTTGCCTGGCTGGAGGGCTTTAATATTCGATTTGCCTGGAGGATTTTTCATGACGGTAGAGGATGGTTTCACCTACTAGAGGTCATGGTGCTGTATCCAGCAATTATATTAGTCAGGTTGACACATGGGCAGGCATTATCACCTGTTAGTCCCGATCAAACCCAGCTGGCGATCTTAGCCGATTTTTGTAGTTGCAACCCTACAGGGTGTACTAATTATAGTATCCCAGGGTGCATTGATTGTATCACATCGGGGTGCGTTAATTGTAGCACATCAGTGTGCTTTTTATTATTTTTTTAAAATTTTGAAAAAATATTCAGTCCTGCAGAATATTCAGGGTAAACCTGCAGAGTATATTAGAGTAGCCCTCAATCCTAAATACTTATGCATATAGCAATATTCATCTATAATTAATTAGGATTCAAGCATTATATCAGAGTATATTTGATCTAGGTGGAACACATAAGTTTAGCACACAAGATTCACATAGAATTGCACGTAATCATATCAGGCAAGCATTTTTGACAAGTAAGAAGAATATCAGGGACTGGAGTTGCATCCAAACTGTTACCTTGCCAGGGCAGGCTATATCTGTTTTATTAAACATGAAATAATTTCAAATGTGATACATTCCAGGACCTGGGGATCATATCTTCCTCCAAGGTCTGTAACCTGTAGGCCCCATGTCCGACGATAGAGTCAATTAGGTAGGGGCCTTCCCATACAGGGGCCAGCTTTCCAACTGATTTGTCTTTAGTATTCGAGAAAGAGTTTTCGCAGGACAAGGTCCCCTTCCCTGAATACCCTGATTTTTACATTTTTGTTGTAGTTTCTAGCTACCGTCTGTTGATATGAAGATATCCTGATTTTTGCAGCGTCTCTTAACTCCTCTGAAAGGAGCAGGCTGTCCTGCATCAGGGTAGTGTTAGCCTCGACGCGGTTCAGGCTATATCTGGAGGTTGGTACATGTACTTCTGCAGGTATGACTGCCTCACGGCCATACACCAAAGAATAAGGTGTTTGACCTGTTGCTGTCTTTGGTGTTGTTCTGTCAGCCCAAAGTACGAGTGGGAGTTCTTCTGCCCACCTACCTCGTCTTTTCTTCAGCTTCTTTTTTAGGCAACTGATTACCACCTTGTTACTGGATTCAGCCTGACCATTTGCTTTTGGATATCCAGGTGTAGATGTTACCAGGTTGATATTCCATTCAGCACAGAAAGCTCTAGTTTTGTTTCCAATGAATTGTGTGCCATTGTCACACACTATCTCAGATGGAACTTCATATCTACAGATGATGTTCTTCCTGATAAAGGATATAACTTCCTTCTCAGTAACCCTAGCGAAGGAGTCTGCCTCGATCCACTTAGAGAAGTAATCAGTTAGGGCGAGCATGAACACTTTCTGGCCTGGGGCCACTGGTAGCTTGCCTACTATGTCCATGCCCCACTTCATAAATGGCCAAGGAGCAGAAATTGAATGTAACAGTTCGGATGGCTGATGAATGATTGGCGCATGTATCTGGCAGGCTTCACATTTTGAGTAATAATCCAAGCAATCAGCCCTCAGGGGAGGCCAGTAATAGCCTGTCCTGAGTACTTTACTTGTCAGGCTTCTGCCTCCTTTATGATTTCCACAGTGTCCCTCATGTATTTCCTAGAGTACTTTCTTGGCTTCCTCGGGTTCGAGACACCTCAAGTAAGGTCCAGCCTGCGATCTTTTAAACAAAGTGTTATTGATGATAGAATAAGAGGAAGCTCTAATTCTAAATGCCCTGGCCTCGTGCCTGTCCTGAGGCAGTACACCTTGCGGGAACCAATCATAATAAAGCTTGGTCCAGGAATCATTATTAATATCAACAGGGTTCACCTGCTCAGGCTTATCGATGGCAGGCTCAAGCAGATGTACAATAGGTATTTTGTCAAAAATTGCAGGGGTAAAATATGAACCAAGGCTGGCCAGAGCATCAGCCTGGGTGTTCAAGTCTCTTGGTATTTGCTCAATATCAAATTCAGGGAATTTATCGCAAAATTTTTTAGCACATTCCAAATATGAAATCATTTTTTCATCCTTTGCGGTATAAATTCCCTTAACTTGATTGGCAATTAAAAGTGAATCAGTTTTAACTAATAAATTCTGAACATCAAGGTCTAGGCAAACTTTGAGCCCTACTATTAGGGCTTCATACTCAGCCTCATTATTGGTAGCCTTAAACTCACAGCTTACAGCATGAGCTATGGTGTCCCCTTGTGGCGATTTTAGCACTACACCTAACCCTGTCCCCCTGACGTTAGATGCTCCGTCAACAAATAAGGTCCATTGTTTATCAGGTGTATTATTCTCAAGCTGATTAACTTCTTTGGTTAGGTCTGACTCCTGGGTAGGGCTGAAATCAGCCACGAAGTCTGCTAAGGCATGTGACTTAATTGTTGTTCTGGGTTCAAAGGTTATATTATAAGTGCTAAGCTGGACTGACCACTTGGCCATCCTGCCTGACAGTTCAGGTTTACGTAGGACTGACTTTATAGGCAAGTTTGTCCTGACTATTATAAGGTGACACTCAAAGTAATGGCGCAGCTTACCACGTGTCATTATCAAAGCTAAAACATACTTTTCAAGCAAACCATACCTGACCTCTGCGTCTAGCAGACTTTTACTTACATAATACACAGGGTGCTGCTGACCATCCAGTTCTTTTACCAGGACTGCACTGACAGCAGTCTCGGTAAGAGAAAGATAGACTGACAAGGGTTCACCCTTCTCTGCCTTAGCCAGCAACGGTGGGGAAGAAAGATACCGTTTTAGGTCTTGGAAGGCTTCTTCATGTTCAGGGTTCCACTGAAACTGTTTGTTTTTTCTGAGCAGGTTGTAAAATGATTTACACCTTTCAGAAGATCTCGAGATAAACCTGTTCAGGGCAGCTACCCTGCCTGTCAATTTCTTTATGTCCTTGACAGACTTGGGTGACTACAGCTCCAGTATTGCCTTGATCTGTTCAGGGCTGGCTTCTATGCCCCTTTTTGTCACCATGTAACCAAGGAACTTCCCTGCTGACACCCCGAAGTGGCATTTGGTAGGATTGAGTTTCATATTGTATCTTTCCAGGATTTCAAATGCCACCTCCAGGTGCTTCATATGATCTTTTGCATTTTTTGATTAGACCACCATGTCGTCAATGTAGACTTCCATGATGTCACCAATCTGATCTTTGAACATCATATTCACCAGGCATTGGTATGTTGCCCCTGCATTCTTCAGGCCAAACGGAATGGCAGTGTAACAATAAATGCCCCGTTCAGTGATTAATGCAGTTTTCTCCTGGTCGGCAGGGTGCATCTTTATCTGGTTGAATCCACTGGAAGCATCCGTGAAAGTAAGCATCTCGTGCCCTGTCGTTGCATCTACCATGGCATCAATATGAGGAAGAGGAAATAGATCTTTAGGATAGGCTTTGTTCAGGTCAGTGTAATCTACACAGACCCTCCACTTGCCATTCTTCTTCTGTACTACTACGACATTGGCCAGCCACTCAGGGTACATCAACTCCCTGACCATGCCCATGTCAAGTAGCCTATCCACCTCCTCGTTGATTATTGCATGTCTTTCAGGAGCAAATTTCCTTCGTTTTTGCTGCACAGGCTTGAAAGATGTGTCAATATTGAGCCTATGAGTAATAACATCAGCACTAATACCAGTCATATCAAATGAGACCAAGCAAAACATGAAGACTTATTCTTAAGAAAGCTTACTAACTCGGGCCTGACTGAATTAGGGGCGTCAGAGCCAACTAACACATACCTGTCAGGGTACTCAGGGTTGAGTACTGATCTGTTTCCATCTTGGGCGGCGCCACATATGTACTCCTGACAGGGTACGGTAATTGCTATGCGAGAGACTTACCTGCCTTGGAAGGTTTCAAGGCCTTAGTATAGCAGTCTTGTGCTACCTTGTGCTCACCTCTTATAGTTTTAACTTCCCAATCTGTTGGTACCTTGACACATTGATGATATGTGGAAGGAACGACCTTGACATTATGGATCCAAGGTCGGCTTAGGATAATGTTGTAAGAGGACATGCAGTCCAGGACTCCAAATCTTTCATAGGAAGCAACTCCTTCAGCATAAGTAAGAAGATAGATCTCCCCCAGGGTGTTTCTCGTTTCGCCACTAAATCCCACCAGGACACTTGACTTCTTGGTGATTTGATCTTCATTGATTTTCATGGCTTTGAGAACATCCAACATGATCAGGTTCACTGAGCTGCCTCCATCCATCAAGATTCTTCTGACATTGGCGGTTCCAATTTGCATTGAGATTACCAGGCTGTCGTGATGAACATCAGGGATGCCAACCAGATCACAATCACCGAACATGATAGAGGGCAAATCTGGTTTGTAGGGTGACTTGATCTGCGGGGTTCTGGCTATCTTCTTTGTTGCTGAACTCGTCAGGACGCAAATCTCAGACCTACCACTAATGAATTTTACTTCATAGATGGGAGGTGGTGGAGGATGATTGCGTTCCTATCTCTGATCCTTTCTGGCTTTACTGGATTCACTGTTTCTGCCCCTGGACTTGATCAGGTCCTGGAGATAGCATGCTTTCAACAAGTAAGCCACTTCCTTTCTGAGAGTGTAGCAATCTTCTGTCGAATGTCCCATATCCATGTGGAAGTAGCACCATCTGGATTGGTCCTTCTTTGTAGCTGCATTCTCTGGCTTTTTAGGCCACCTGACCACTAGTCCCATGTTGTCCAGCCTTTTGATCAAGCCTGCAGCATCAACACAGAAGTTATGTTTCGAAATAGGAGGATAAAAATTAGCCTTACCTGGCTGTTCTTGTGTCAGGTTCACTTCTGACTGATCAAGCCTGGTATATGGTCCATTCCTGTGGTTGCTGCTCTTGCCACCACTCTTCCTGTTGGGTTTGTGGTAATCCCTCGTGCTGCAGGATCCTCCAGATTTGTAGCTTTTATCTTCCTCAAGCCTGATGAATGCAAGTGTCTTTGCCTGGACGTCGTCAAAGGTATGACAGGGATACTTAGTCAGCTCTCTATAAAGATCACAGTTGGGTAGTAATCCCTGCCTGAAAGCTTCCACTGCAGTGCCAACATCACACCTGGGAATTGAGACCTTCTCCTTGTTGAAACTAGCAAGGTAGCTTCTCAAACTCTCATCCTTGATCTGGGTCACCCTGTACAGGTCACTGGAACGCCTTTCCAATTCCCTGCTACTTGCAAACTGATGGTTGAATGAATTAACCAAGTCAGCAAATGACCTGATGCTCCCAATGGGTAAATTGATGTATCATTGCAGCGCTGGGCCGGTCAGGGTAGTCCCAAATCCCTTACACATTCAGACTTGCCTGTGCTCACTTGGAACAGATGCAGCCAACATCTTCTGCTTGAAAAGAGCCACATGATTCTGCGGATCTCAGGTTCCATCATAAGTTCTCATAGATGGCACCACAAACTTCTTGGGAAGATCCACCCTGGCTATCTCATCTATAAAAGGTGAGTCAGCATAACTTTCAGGGGCGGCTTCTTCCAAACTAGCAGGCACTCCAGGAATCTACTCGAATTTTTCATTAAGCTTTTTGATTTCCCGGACTATGGCCATCATGACGGCTGCCCCTATCTCATCAGGTTGCTCCTCATCATTCTTTGGTGGCTCATCCTCATCAACATTGACCGTTGTCTTGGGCTTACTGGGGCTCCCAAAATTGGAAAAATCGAAGTGTTTGATAATTGAAGAAAAAGGAGTACCAGGCGGAATTTTTGAACTGGACCCTTTGCTGTTCTCCAATTTTTCTTTCATCGCAGATTCAGATTCCTTTAGTTGCAGGATCTCTGCTTCAGTTTGGGACATTTTCAATAGGGCAGCAGCTAATTGCTCTTCCACAGTTGGTAGAGACATTTTTTGTAGGAAAGTTTTTGGATGTTCTGTGAAAAAGGGAAAAAAGGTATTATCGAGCTAGATGCCCCACGGTGGGCGCTAAATGTTTTATGTGGATTTTGCGCAAGGCTGAATCCGATCAGGGAAGAGTTATCAGGGTCAACTAGCTTAGGCTACCTGTATTGTTCGCTGATAAGCAGGCTTAAAACTAAGTAAATAAAATAAGAACAAACGATAAAAGACAATCATTTTTGTACGTGGAAAACCCTTAAATGGGAAAAAACCACGGGCACCAAGCCAAGAGAGATTTCACTAATTATATGGAGAATTATACGATTGCTAATAATTTGATGTGCTCTTGTGTGTAATGTATTTCTTGCGTAGTGTATTCTTGTATGAGATCATTTGTCCCTTGCAAATGATTCCTCCTTCTCTTTATATAGTAGCTGCATCTTCAATGTATGATCTTCTCCATAAATGCGTAATATTCCCTCATAAATGCTGCCATAACCTTGGCTGAATATCCTCTTATTACCCGTAATTAAGTCGAGTAAATAAGGAAATATTCACTCCTTAAATGCTGTAATATATTCTCCATAATTGTCATTAATTATGGTCAAATGTGATCTTACTTTCTGACCGTTGCTCTCTCCTGCCTGGTGTCAGGCATGCGTCGCCCTGCTGATCCTACCCTGGTAATCAGGCCAGGGTAGAAGTCTTTTCTGATGACGTGGCTGTCTGGAGTTGGTCATACCTGTCAAACTCGAATCATCTTGTCGGACCTACCCTGATAGTCAGGCCAGGGTAGAACTGTAGCCTTATCGTTAGGCGCGGGAATCAGGCCCAACATTTTTCAAAACCCGTCTTTTAAGCGTGTTTTTGAAATGGATTAAATAAAGATTGTAATTTATGTAATTTTAATTATCTTATTTCGTTTATTATAATTATTATGTATGGTTTAATTGTATGCTTCTCAAATGTATTTGAATCTAAACACCAACTTCGACCCAATTGGATGCTAAATATGTGTTCACCAACTTAGTTAAATCTCACATGCTAGGTTTAATCTGTGTTTGTTGCATTGCATGCATACAATCGACAACATATCAAATACAAACGATTTCCCTAATCATTAGTAGAGTCCGCTATCAAAGTTCGGCGATGACCCGAGTGGGTTAAATAAAAGAGCTTCCTAATACGTACCCTCACCCCTTACACCCGACCCCTTACTCCAGTTTACTCTGGACATCCGTGTCCGTTGGCATCTTGAAAGTCATTCTAGACTTAGAATGCTAAGGGTTACGAATTTCTTAGTGTTCATGTCATTACTTTGTGTCTTGGCATGACATAAAGTATTCGAACAGTTCCAATTTCATTCCCATAAAAATTGGTGGCAACTCCAAAAATGTAGGCTTATTCAACCTTTCACCGGTTTCAATGCCTCACAAATCGGCAATGGTCCATGATGTGCTTTGGCAAACCAAAGTTCTGTGGGTGGAGTGCCACCGCCTTAACCAAGACAACGCGCGGGTGCGCGCGGCGCGGGTGGCCTGGTCCACAGTTCTAACCACCCTTGAGGCTTCCAATCTTACAGGGATGGTTGAAAAGGTAGGTCTAACAATCGTTGTGACTTTCGATCTTACAAGGCTTGTCAAGATGGTAAAGAATTCATGCAAGGTTGTCAATCAAGCATTTCAAACATAAGATGTGCATAAGTTGAAAACACAACAAGCAATCATTCATATGAACTCATTAAGCATGAATTTATCCCATAATTACTCCCCTAATCCCCCACTAACCCTAGCTAAGAGACTACTCACTAATCATGATGTGAAACATGTAAACAATGGTGTCAAACATCATAAAACATGTGAACATGATGAATAAGCATGGAAAGGAAAAAACTTAGAAGAAGATGAACAAGTAAATAAAGAGGGATTGAGAACGAACTGTACCAACTAATTAAGCAATAAAGGAGATAAACATGAATAAAGAAGAATCCTTGAATAAAGGTGAAGACTTGTCACTAATCTTCAATCAAAAACCAAGAGATCCCAAATGTAAACTATTGAATATTGAAAGATTAATGTAAATTGAGGAAAGATTAAAGAACAATTTATGGAATGATTAAAGTCTAAACTAATCTAATCTATTCCTAAAGGATAAGAAACCATAAGAGAGCACAACCCTAGAAATATTACAAGTAGGGTATTTATACTATTTACAAGCATTAGAGTTTATTAGAAATAGAGTGTCCTCCAAGGCCCATAAAACAAACTGAGGAGTCGGGCACCTCGGCGATGACCCGAGTGGGTTGGCCTTGAGTAGGGCGGCTCAAAGCTAGGTAGGGAGGCTCGAAGATGTATAGTTGAACCATGCTCAAGAAGTAGGGCGGCTTGAGCTTGAGTAGGGCGACTCAGCCATGGATCCGGGCGGGTTGGCATCGAGTAGGTGGCTCCTAGCTTGATTTCACCTTGGCTCGTGGGGATGGATCCTTGGTCCTTGGGGGTTGCTTTTTATACTCCAAAAGCTTGTTTCATTGACCTAAGGGTCTATGTTCTCCGTCTTCTCTACATGCTTGGCCTTGAATATCATCCATTTAGCTCCCAAATGCTCTTATTATGCACGATCTTGCTCCATTTCTTATAAACAAGCCAAAATCCAATAGAAAAGCAGCTAAAGAGGTCGAAAGGACCCTAATAAGTATATAAAAGAATGCAAAACTTGGTTCGTTAAGTGGGTAAAAGTGCATGCAAATCTCGTCGATAAGTGTGAAACATTAGCTATAAAGCTACAACTAGGATAACCAAGGAGAGAAAATAGTAAGCTCAAGTGGGTAAGCGTCACAAAGTCACATTGAAAGAACATATTTTCAAAATTTTCATTTTGTTTTCAACTAAACTACATGCAAAGCTAACTATCATCCTCTAACTAAATGCAAATCCCTTCCCCAAGCTAAACACCACATTGTCCCAAATGTGCAAAATAAAAAGGAACCATTAAACCGTAGAAACGGTCCTCAACAAATAACCCAGTAACACAAAATGTTTAATGGGGAAAGGGAAGAAGAACTAATATGCAAGGAAATACTTACTAAACTATATAGTCTCTCCCAAGATAGTATGTACAAGGGGGAATCATCCAAGCATCATCTTCAAGAAAAGTGCCACCAACCGTAGCCCGACTTATCTCTAGGTGCTTGATCACCAGATCTTGACGCACCATCATAGGAACTACCTCCGCCTTGGTAGCTAGGAGGATACCCATAAATGCTCCATCGTCCACTATAGCCATCATGCTCATCATAGCCTCCAAACCCCTACACCACATAGTCCATACCATAATAATCCGGACCTTGCTCAAATATACATGCATCATGACTAGAAGAAGAAGAAGCCCTGAAGCCACCCAGAGGACAATTATAGAATAATGGGCGAGGGCCCTCGGGTGGGATTATACCTTGCCTAGCAAAGTGATCATAAATGGGGTCCATGCAAGTCTTTGGTCATTTTGAATGGTATTGATATGAATGTTCATACCCCTCACCATCTCCAAACATCTTTTCATTAGGGGAACTCGGCGCCGGTCGAGATGATTGAGCCGTCTCTCCATGGCAGTATAGGTAATAACGGTGGGTGGTATAATGGCGGTTTCGGCACCCAAAGGCAAGTGGTAGGTGGGTCTTACAAAAGGCTCTTCCCCGCCCATGTATTGGAAGCGTTGCTTAATCATGGGGAGAGTGGAGAGTTCATTGAGAAACCGAAGGGAATCACGGTTGCCAATTCTCCAAATCATGTGGAGGTGAGAGATCCTAAACCATTGTAAGAGGGTAAAATAATCATTGTAAAGTCCAACCCTCTCATCATCGGTAGGGGTAATCAATGGTCTAAGATGGGTGGTCTCTTGGTTAAATCGACAAACGGATTGAGCAATTCGGGTAACCAAGCCTCGCTAAACAATGAAACTTGTTTTCTCATTTCTTTGCTTCGTAAATTCGACGGCGAAATAATATGGGACATTAATTCTCTAACGTTCATCACCATCAACATTTAAGAAGGACCCCAAAACCTCGATTTTTCTCACCGAATATGGTTCATTTCTACCTAAAAAGGTCCAACCTATGAAGCATTGCCAAATGCGGAAGGTGGGGTTGTCAATGTTTGGTAACGCACATTCCAACTAGTAATTCGGTGTTAGGAAATGGAATTCCAAGTAGTCAAAGGGTTGTAAAAGTCGGGTGAATCGGGTAAATCAACATGTAAATCCTTATGCATTAAAACAAAAATATCCGCAAAAGCACCTAAGGACATGTTATAGTCATGATTAAACAACCGAAAACTTACACCAAAGCAAAATTCCTTTTTCTTAGACTTATGAAATTCAAATGAGCTAAGGAATTCAAGTGAGTTAGGGGAAGGTCTTATAGGTCATGGTATATGCATAAGTCATACCCTATCCTTGAAGGATTTTTTCACATACTTTTCAAGACCAATGCTACGCAAAGATTCACGATTAATGAACCAAGTAGCTTTCGTACCTTTGCTCCGAAGACGAACCCAATTTTCCGATTGCTTTGTAGAACCAAATTCCATTTCTTAAAAATAGGGGCCCGGAAGACCGCTTGTGATGGGTGTTTCAGGACCTTGTAACATTACCTCAACTTCTTCATCTTCACTAAGCTCCTCCTGAACCCTCCTGAACCCTCCTTGCTTCTCTAGCTTCGTGGCCTAGAGCTTGAACCCTTCTTTGGTGCCATTTTAATTTATGAATTTTTTTTTCAAGAAATTAGTTTAAGACAAACATTTTGTACTTAAATCTCAAGCAATAGGATGAAATAAGTGTTAATGGCACCCTATAAACAATCGATACACACTACAAAACCAATTTTAATCCAAATAAATGAATTTCAAAAACCCTCAAATTGGGATCTAGGATTTGAACAATTGGAATTAGTGACTAGAAATGAGTAAAAGTAAGAGATTAAGCATGAAATTAACACTTACTTAATTGATCTTCTAGGATGAGCAAATGATGATTGGTGATGATTTAGAAGTGATTTGAGGCAAAAAATTTGAAGTAAAGAGTGAGAGTTAAAGTAATATACCGTCGAAATAAGAAATGAAGAAAATAGGGGAGTAATGTGTTTAAAATAAAACATGGACAGCATGGAAACCACGTCCCCGACCCCCCGAGGAGAGTTGGTTCCTCAATTTTCTCTCCTTTTCTTTTTGGCTACATCCCCTTTCGGGGATACGTCTCCGAGAACATGGGGAAGCGTGCCAAATTCGCGAAATGACTCCTTTCTCATCTTCTTTCACCTACAAATCACAATTAAAATACCAACTACGCTAAATCGTCTCTAATTCTATGAAAGCAATAAATTGTTCAAAATTACAACAAAACACATGGGTTGCCTCCAGATAAGCGATGATTTTACGTCCCGCACGACGTAATGAAGTTTGAGAAAATTAATTCTTCAAAGACGGAGGTTCCAACCTCCTCCACAACTCCGACGATAGCATTCTCATGATACAACTTCAAACGATGGCCATTGACTTTGAATTTCTCTCATTTAGTGGTCATCACTTTAATAAAGCCAAGCTTGCAAGCATTGGTGACGGTGTAAGGACATGATCACTTTGATCTAAGCTTGCTCGGAAAAATCTTCATTCGGGAATTGAACAAGAGCACTTTATCACCACTTGCAAAGTTCTTTATGAGTATCTTCTTGTCGTGCCACTGCTTTGTCTTCTCCTTGTAGAGACGGGAACTTTCATAAGCCTGCAAACGACATTCTTCAACTTCATTAAGTTGCAATAACCTTTTCTCACCACATAAAGTAGCATCAAAATTAAGATCCTGAATTGCCCAAAAAGCCATTTGCTCCACCGGCAAATGACAAGCTTTTCCATAGACAGCCCTATATGGGGAGGTGCCAATTGGTGTCTTAAAAGCGGTCTTGTATGCCCACATGGTGTCATCTAGTTTCATGCTCCAATGTTTTATAGACTTGGCAACAACTTTCTCAAGAATGGACTTGATTTCACGATTTGATACTTCAACTTGGCCACTTGTTTGTGGATGATAGGCCAAACCTCTTCTATGGGATACTCCATACTTAGCAAGCAATGCATCAAGTTGTTTCTCACCAAAATGAGTGCCACGATCACTAATCACTGCGCTAGGAACACCAAAGCGTGGAAATATAGTCTTCTTGAACAAGCTTATAACATGACGTGCTTCATTAGTTGGAGTACCAATTGCCTCTACCCATTTAAATACATAATCAACGACGACCAAGATGTAACAATTACCCTTTGATGAAGGAAATAGGGCCTCGGTAATCGATACCCCACACATCAAAAATCGCAACTTCAAGTATCCTGGTTTTAGGCATCTCTTGTCTCCTTGAAATAGAGCCGGTTCTTTGGCAAGAATCACATGCCATCACGAAATTCTTGCGAACATGCAACATCGTGGGTCAATAGAACCCAAATTGGAGAAGCTTATCAATGGTCTTTGATGGCCCATGGTGACCACCATAAGGAGAAGAATGACAACCTTATAGAACATCTTTCAAATTCCATTGTGAGATAAATCTCCGGTATAACCCATTGTAGACACCCAAAAGTGTCTACTAGCCTTAAGGGTACCCGATGATGAGGCTAAAATTTAATGACTAAATGGAGATTGACGATGTTATAATTAACGACTATTTACGCTTATTCCCCCATAAATTACTCAAAATGACACAAAATCATCAAAAAGCCCATTCTCCCACTTTGATCCATTTCCTAATATTAATCATTCGATAAAACCCGAAAGTGTTATTGGCACAGAACCAATAGAGAAACA
>JAGPOY010001980.1:0-15792 GCA_018983105.1 Silene uniflora | reverse complement strand
AATCCAAAAGCTCATTTGTTTTTCTCATGTTCTCTTTTTAATTTCCATTATAATCATTTAATCTCATTTGATAATGTTTTATTATATTTCGTGGGCATGTGATTCTGGCATAATACTAATTTGTATGTACAATTGATAAATTTTAGGAAAAAGACATATACTTGGATATCAATACATGAAAAATGACAACTTACAAGTATGTAGACTTTTATGAATTAGCATGTTTCTCAAATTTTTCCTGTATTTTTTTTCTCGGAGATTTCCTATTTTAACCAATACATGACAATAATTTGGGGCCATTATGACTCGGATATCGAGGATATCACGACCATGGAAATAATTTGGTTATTTACTAAATTTGTATATGTATCATTTAACGCTCAATTGATGAGTATGTTACATCACAAATTTAGTTGGCTTATGTATAATTGTATTCCTATTTTCATTAGTGCGTGTTTATTTAGATCTTTACTAGACGAACCTATTAGCATTAATACGACACCAAATATCATCAGCCGGTACTCATTAAGTCACTAGCATACATTGATGTAAAATGATGTACAATAGATAAAAAAAATGGTCTTGAAAACATAATTTTAAATGACACCCGTGATTTTTCACGGGTCACAAAACTAGTTTATGTTTAATGTTCAAAATTCTTTTTCCTTTTTTTTTACAAAGATGGTGATGTGGCATTGCAAATACATACATGGCTTTTACGTGGCTTTTCTTTATCACACGTGGCATTGTCTACGTGGCCTTTTAAATCTAGCCTTTTAATATACTCCCTCATATTCTCCATATCCTTCCCTATTTCCTTAAACGGATTATTCAGGTTTTCTTCCCCTTTCCTTTTTTGTAAACTTTTATTCTTATTTTATTCATTCATCTCTCCTATCATCAAACCCCACCCAACTCACAATTCCTTATTTTATTCATTCTTCTCTCCTATTATCAAACCCCACCCAACTCACAATTCCTTATTTTATTCATTCATATCTCTAACTCACAAACTCCCCCTTAATCTCCGTGCCCTTGGCAAAGGGGAAGAATATGGAGAATAGGAGGGAGTATATTTATATATGGGTTTTTCCCATTGGTGCCCCTGTGGTATTCACTTTTCCCAATTGTACCCCTTCGTATAGCACTTTCTTAACTGTGCCCCTAAACTTAATTAGTTAGGCCCATCAGTAGCTAATTTCATTTTTTCCGTCTGTTTAAGGCGTTAAGTGCCATGTTGGCACTCGACTTGCCAAGTAAGCGCATGACTGGGTCAAATGACTTGGATTTTTGGTGCGCAGGGTGAAACGGGTCGGGTCAATTCTGTTTGCAAGTTGAATACAGTTAAGACTTATGACTGGTTTCGTCCATTTTTTTTTTCGTCTCCAAAATATTGTGCTCATGTTTTTTCTAGTTTTTAAGTACACCAATTTGAACTAGCTGGATATGAAATCCTTTAAAAATCCAACTCTTGCAATAGTTGAATGTTAACAGCATCATTTGCAGATCCAGTCAGACTCGAATGGAGGTCTTCAAGACTAGAAAACTATTGCAAATCCACCTTTTTTTGTGTTAAATTATGAGTCGTGACTCGCGAGCCAAACATGATAGGTTTACTTGGTTAGAATCGGAGTGACTATAATCAGTCATCCTTAACCAAATAAACAGAACATCATTTTCCGAACTGTGGAATTTCGTAGACATTGAGGCAAAATCTGAATTCAATTAATCTGAATTCAATTTTAAACAAAATTACACTGTGATGCAAAATTCGAAAGACAAAAGTGCCTCCCATAACAGTAAAGTTTGTCTTTGCACCATCAATAACAGCAACTACCTTGATGAAGAGTGATTGAAATTAGGGTGAGATTGATTTTTTTTTGGTGCGCAGGGTGAGATTGATTGAAGAAGGAAGAAAATGGGGAAGATGATGAAATGAGGTCCACAGTTTGTGGTGTTTGATTGTAGATAAATGGGTCATGGACCATGGTCTTTGTTTTTATCATTCACAAATTGTTTAATAAAATTTAATAGAACAAAATCCAACTCATTTCACCCAGTCATGCGCTTACTTGGCAAGTCGAGTGCCAACATGACACTTAACGCCTTAAACAGACGGAAAAAATGAAATTAGCTACTGATGAGCCTAACTAATTAAGTTTAGGGGCACAGTTAAGAAAATGCTATACGAAGGGGTACAATTGGAAAAAGTGAATACCACAGGGGCACCAATGGGAAAAACCCTTTATATATTTATAGAATTTGTCGGTAAAAGGATTTAATCTATTTTCCAAACCTTGAAAAAAACGAACAAACAAACAAACAAGAAAACTAAACTCAGCCCACAAAGAGTGTTTCTTTGTTCACCCCAAACCAAACCCGAAAGTTGAACATCTTTAGCCCTTCTACTTCATCCCATATTCCCTTCGTCACCAAATACTGGGGAGTTTTGGACCAGAAACAAGATTTGATCTTTTTGGTGCGAAACATATGGGGCGTTTCTGAAGAGAGATAAAAAAAAGTTCCAATTTTGTGTGACGGTTAGATCATTCTTAATTGATTTCCTGCATATTCATAGAGATTTACAAAAAAGAGAGAAAATTTGTATTTTAATTTAATGGCTTGGAGACAACTTCTTCGGCAGGTTCGTGAATCTAACCCATGTTTTTAATTTTAATTTCATGCTATAATTTCACCAAAGTTTTAATCTTTTTTCGATTTCTGTATCTGGGTATTCTTTATTTTGTTTAATTAGTCACTATTACCCTTGTGAAACCCTAATTTTATTGATTTTCTGAGTTTTGGGATTATCCCCCTTTTGGGTTTCTGATTTTAGATTAGGTTTATTTGCATGGGTATTTTTGCTGTTGATGTAATTGAATTGGACTGGGATTATGTGCAAGATATTAAGCTTGGGGTTTTATGAATTTTTTATCATTAGATTCAGTCATATAGTGTGTAAGAAGTTGTATTTGTTTGATAAAATGGTGTGATTTTGATAAAGATTGAATCTTTTTGCCATATGAAATGTGTTTTTCAAAGATAATTCGAGCTTGCGAGATATACTTTGGATTGCGGTCTGCTGAACTATGTTATTTTGTTGGTTACTTCACACTAATCTCCTTTTTTTGTTTAGGTTGCGAAACGGGAGCACGAACTTGCTCGAATTTTGTCTGCTAGGCTGTGTAACACTTTTCGACAGTTACCGAATGCTGGAGGTATAATTTTGTTTTTGTTTTCGTTGTCATTTAATATTCCTGCTGTTAGCTGATCCAGCTTTAAAATTCTTTGCTTTTATGGATTTTTTTGTTCTCATAAGTTGGTGGGTGGTGTTTTTATACTTCTCCCTCATGAAATTATGAATTTGATTTCATCATTTTGTGGTTAGCGATGTGTTTGCACTCGAGTAATCCGATTGCTATGTAGGTGAATTGAGGTTCTGATGTTATTTAACTGCTTAATTTTAATTTCTTTGTCTCACTATTACTCAAACGTGCTTTCATTTTCATAAAAAAATTTAGATTTTTGTGTTCCATGTAGGTTTTTTATTTTTTCCTTTTTTTCCATATGCTTTCATATTGAGGAACTTTATATCATCAAGAATTAATTGCCATTTTTGTTTGATTTGATTGCAGAAAGTCGGCTTGCTGGATCTCAGAAGAGATTTCAGTCAAGCTATCTGAGCAGCCGTCGAGTACGTGATGCTGACGGAATGGGTGAAAGTGCTTATCGTAGGGATGTGTATCGTCGAGGTGATCCAGAATCTGTCATTAGAGCTTTTGAAAGTCAATCTGCTTTGCACAACAGCCCTTCTGCTGTTGCTGAATATGTTAAAGCTTTGGTCAAGCTTGATAGACTGGATGAAAGTGAGCTGCTAAGAACTTTGCAACGAGGTTTGTTCTAGAAGGATCTCCTTCTCTTTATCCTGTTATACCTATGTTTTATTGATTACATGTTAATTTTCAATAAATTTTATAAAAAGGGTACAGCCCAAAATTTTATTGTGAAAATACAATTTTGTTGGCAAAAATTTATATGCCTTGTAATCATAGCTGTGCACCGTGCCCCTCATGGCCCCTCATGGCTGCAGGCCCTCATTGCTGCAGTGTGCCTCGCGTATTTTAAAAGTAAGACCTGAGCATTTATCTGATAAGTTCATTCTAACACCAGACTTCTAGCTGCTCAGTTCATGCAAATATGCCATTCTCCTTTGCTAGTTGGTCATTTTTATATTTGTTTTTGAATTAGGGAGTGCTGGGTTATTTCTACTTGGTTGACCATTTTGATCTTCTATTGGAGCTCTTATTATTTGGGTCTCGTTCGCTGGTGTTCATGGTCAACTTCTATTTTCAGATTGTCATCACCTTTCACCTTTTCATTCTGCTTTTCCTTATTTTTATTTAATCGGGCTGATGAACTTCTGCAGGTATTGCTTCAACTGGAAATACATTGGTTGAGGAAGAGAGCGTATCTGGACTATCCGCCTTTCGTAATGTGGGAAAGGCTACAAAAGATGGAGTTCTTGGAACTCCAAGTGCCCCAATTCATATGGTGGCTGCTGAAGGAGGTCACTTCAAAGAACAGTTGTGGCGTACTTTCCGTAGCATTGCCGTGGCCTTCCTCGTGATTTCAGGAGTGGGCGCACTAATTGAAGATAGAGGAATTAGTAAAGGTATAATATGCTACTCAATGATGTGTCAAGGGTCTCAAAGTGTATACAAACTTTCTTCTTTTATCCCCTTTCTTTCACTTTGGTAGGGTGATGGTGGCTGACTGGCTGTCATTTTTTTTTTGTTGGTTTTAACACATTATTTTATATATTATCATTTAGGACTCGGTCTCAATGAAGAAGTACAACCCGCCTTGGAGACCAATACAAAATTCAGTGATGTAAAAGGTGTTGATGAAGCAAAAGCTGAGCTAGAAGAAATCGTTCATTATCTACGAGATCCCAAGGTTTTTGATATCATTTTGCCATCACCTTGATCTATCTTGCTATATTTTCTTGAACCTTTACTTGTGTCTTGTTTTAAATCCTTAAGATTGACATATTTGTATTTAGTGAGGGGTTTTAAATCATTAACCCACAGACCTACCTCTTAATTATTTATTCACACGAGGGGTTTTGATTGAGAGGTTTTGAATCTGTTGGGTGGTTGGATTTGAAGAGAGGGGTATCGTTTAATTCTGTGAACATGAAGGGAAGTAAAGCTTGCTCTTGGACTTGTTTAATTGTCATGTCGCTGGTTTAATCTAGGATAACATTCTCCTACTTTTGTGTTTTGCTGGATCCTTGAATGATGATTAATATGTGTGATTGATGCTTATAAAAAAAAAAACCTTCTGACAAAAGTATTCTAGAAGGATGTCGTTGGTCTATTACCATAAGCTGTGACTCAATGCGTAAACTCTATAATCGTTGCTCTGTATTCATTAGCTGCCACAAAATCACGAGTCACTGTGCGCATATAGGAGGAATGACAATGTATTTAGTTTTGCATTTCGGAAGTGGGGGTCGCAAAATTGTGACTAAGTGATTGAATGGATTGATATCAAAGTGAATCTTGAATGGGTGTTCATTTGGCTACCTTCACGGGTCTTCAACAGTTACATGCTATGTCTGCCTTGCATGTATTGAGGATAATGGAGTAAAGTTGTAGACAGTAGTGGTGGAGTATGGGAAGGAGGTGAAGATAGGCTAAAAACTACAACTTTCACCCCCTACCGTTATGGGAGCTTTAGTTCCTCTTCCACCCCTTCATCCCCCCTGCCACCCTTTTTCTTCCCTTCATTACCATCATTTTTCTTCTTTTCTCCTTTGGTCTGAACTTCATTACCTTCGCAAAAAATAAACCATAAAATAACTGAGCCTTTAATATATGCACCTGATTACCTGAGGCATGATTACCATAGTATCTTTCAGGTTTCTCTGTCATTCCAAAACAACTGTTGTTTTTAATGGTCAGCTTTGCAATTATTGTGGTGAAATTTGGATTTTAATTTTTTCTGATTAACACTGTCTTCCTGTGGTGGGACCCTTCCCCGGACCCTCGCCTAGCGGGGACGCCATCGTGCACCGGGCTGCCCCTTTTTTTTTTAACACTGTCTTCCTGTGCAGCGGTTTACTCGTTTGGGAGGAAAACTTCCCAAAGGTGTTCTGCTTGTTGGCCCTCCTGGTACTGGGAAAACTATGTTAGCCAGAGCTATTGCTGGAGAAGCGGGGGTTCCTTTTTTCTCTTGTAGTGGAAGTGAGTTCGAGGAGATGTTTGTTGGAGTTGGAGCAAGAAGGGTCAGAGATCTCTTTGCAGCCGCTAAAAAACGGTCTCCTTGTATTATATTTATCGATGAAATTGATGCAATTGGAGGCAGTCGTAATCCCAAGGATCAGCAGTATATGAAGATGACCTTAAATCAGTTACTAGTTGAGCTTGATGGATTTAAACAAAATGAAGGGATTATCGTGATTGCTGCCACTAATTTCGCCGAGTCATTGGACCATGCATTGGTGAGGCCGGGAAGGTTTGATAGGCATGTGGCTGTTCCCAACCCAGATGTTGAGGGACGTCGTCAGATTTTAGAGACTCATATGACTAAGGTATGAAGCTGCCCAGATGTTTGAATTTTTCTTTTATTTACCTGATTTTATCTTGATTTGTTGCATAACGAAAATCATAATTACTTAATTAGTGAGTCTCATTTTTTCTGGCTATATACTTGTTCTATCTATATTTCTGATGGCTGAGTTTTCATTATACCTTCATGACAGGTGCTAAAGGGTGATGATGTCGATCTTATGATTATTGCAAGAGGAACACCAGGATTCTCTGGTGCTGAGCTTGCCAACCTGGTCAACATTGCTGCTCTAAAGGCTGCCATGGATGGAGCCAAGGCAGTGAGCATGAGCGACCTTGAGCATGCCAAGGACAAAATACTAATGGGCAGTGAGCGTAAATCAGCCGTGATCTCTGATGAGAACCGGAAGATGACAGCCTACCATGAGGGTGGCCATGCCCTCGTTGCCATGCACACGGATGGTGCTCTTCCGGTTCACAAGGCGACGATAGTTCCCCGAGGGTTATCTCTCGGGATGGTGACCCAACTTCCAGAGACAGATCAAACAAGTATCACAAGGAAGCAAATGCTTGCCCGACTTGATGTTTGCATGGGAGGCCGGGTAGCCGAAGAACTCATTTTTGGAGAAAGTGAGGTCACTTCAGGTGCGTCTTCTGATCTTCAACAAGCAACCAAGTTGGCTAGAGCTATGGTGACCAAATATGGGATGAGTAAAGAAGTCGGTTTTGTGACTCATGATTATGATGACAACGGTAGGAGCATGAGCACCGAGACTAGGCTTCTTATTGAGCAAGAGGTGAGAGTTTTACTTGAAAGGGCATATAACAATGCTAAAACTATTCTGGTCACACATAATAAGGAGCTTCATGCTCTTGCTAGCTCCTTGTTGAAGAATGAGACTCTCACCGGAGCGCAAATCAAGGAGTTACTTGTCCAGGTCAACTCCGAGCAGAAGCCACATCAGCAGCAGGAAATAATGGCTACTACTAAGAGTGGTGAACAGTCAACCCCTGTCCCACCGGCAACCCCTAGTGCTGCCGCATCAGCTGCGGCAGCAGCAGCGGCAGCCGCGGCCACAGCTGCAGCCAAGGCCAAAGGGGTGGCACCCGTGGGATCTTAGATTGTCTTTGCCGAAAGCGGGGTTGCCAATCTTCTGAATCTAATGTGCATATATTTAGGCCCTGGTTGGAGTTGAGGGGGAGAAGAACATTTCCATTGTTTGGATATAAGCTAGGGTCGAGGAAAATGGAAGGATTCAGTTTCCATTGTGTAACCCACCCAATTTAAGGATTCCGCCTCTTACCTCAGCAACCTGTATCCAAACAAAGGTTTAGCCTTAATTTCGATATTTGGAGGATGTTCTTAAATTTTTTTGTCATTGACTTGCCTTTTACGTGCTTGCATTTGGTTATAACTTATAATGTTATTTCCATGTATTAAAGAAGTTGTAGTATCTTTGGCCCCCAGATTCAGATCTGACATGTTAGAGAGTTGGAAGTTCTGTAGCAATATAAGGACCTGTTCTATAGCCCTGTCCCCTGAAGCCTCTTCATCCGCTTTTTACTACATTTGATTATTTGAGGTTTACTATGCTATCTTTAAATTACGGAATAAAGCAAAATAAGTTTCTGAAGTTATTTGCACTTTGGCGAATTTTTATTGATGATTATTCGATTTGTTTTTGAGTAAATTTCATATCGTGTCATCTAAATAGTTCTACACCAACATTGCCGGTAAGGTTCAAAAATAATTCAACAGCCACTACTTGAGGCTCATTCAGAGAAACTTATCGTGTGAAAATAATTCAAAAATAGTTCTACACCAATACCACGTCTTATATCGGCCACGTTTTTCCAGCCCTGAATGTAATTAGACATAATCATCTCATGAAGTTGTAGCCATAGAAGATTCTCATGTTCCGAGGCGCACATACCTTTCAAGACATTTTTCAATTATCCGCACCGACAAGTGAAGGTTCATTCGAAATCATTACAATGGCTGCTTTCGTAGGAAATTTCCCAAAAGAAGCTGTCTTGCCTGTCATAAGTCGAGCATAATCAAAATTTTCAATCTCCTAAAAGGCTTAATGCGGATAAGGAAGCTCAATTCCTTTGCAGGACGTTCAACAAGAATGAACAACTGGCGTCAGATGCTCATTCTTGTTAGAAGTGCCAAATTAGTAAATGTGAGGCGAGGCTTTTCCTATTCAAATCTTGGTGTGTCGAGTCAGCCATAACTACCAATAGGGTGCTACTGTGGTAACTGAGTTGAGCCCGCTCGAAGCTCAGCTCGAACCTGATTAAATTGATTTCAAGCCCAAGGTTATCTTAACCAAATAGGCAAATATGACTTGCTATCTCGAGCGTAAGTTTTCCTGATGCGTTTCAAGCCAACCTTAAACTCAAGCTCGAATCTCCTAGCCGATCACATTTCCATCGGAGTTCGAACCTAGATCAGTTGGGTTACATCCCTTACGCGTCTTATTCAGGAATTAAAGTAACATAGCTGGCCAGAGGCTCATATATCAGATGTTGTAGAAAAACCATTATTAAATGCAGGTAACATACTCTTATTGCAACAAAGACTTTATTATAGACCATCAGTCTTTCTTAAAAATTACTTTCGGGACTACAAGGAACAAGACATACGACTACAGGGACTAAACTGCAAACATACACCCACTGATAACTCTGAATCTACACTCTTCCCTGCAATATACTTTATCATTCTTTATAAAATCAAGTACGAAGAGTTTGCGGCTTGGCCCCCGCCTTTTTCCATGATACACTAGGCATAATCTGTTTAGTATCCACGCGGTCTTTGTACTGAACAGCAAAGTTGAGGACAGAATCAAGGAGCGAATCTGAAAGAAGGTGAGGCTTCAGGCCTAGCTCTATCAGCTTAGTGTGCTTTGCATTGTAGTAATGCTCCTCGGCTTCCACTCTTGGGTTTGGTACTGATGTGGTTTCTACTTTTAATCCGAGCTTTTCTCCTGCTTTTGTTACAAGGGCAGCAAGTTCTCTTACTGAAAACTGCTCTGTAAATTGATTGAAGACTCGGAATTCACCAGGTGTGGCCGGGTTTGCTATAGCCAACTCTACACATTGGACAGTGTCTCTTATATCCAGATATCCTCTTGTCTGTAGAAATCAACAGAGTAAACATGAAGTATATAGTTTGTACTGCGATGGAGGTCAGATCAAGGCTAGCAAGCAAGGGAAAATATGTTTTAACTTGGCAAGTTAATATGCACTTCTGATCCTCTAAAAGTTGAAAGATACCTCTACAAGGTATAATTTGTCTAATCTTCACCATTTTCGTTTATAAAAAAAAAAGGACCAACAATCAAAGCCAACCAAGGCAAAAAATGTTTTTTTCAGCAAATTAATGATACTATGATTCTGAACCTACAACGAACTTAGCCAATGTTTCAAGGGTTCCCAGCACAGAGACTGTTCCCTGATGACCCATCTAAAGAGTATCGGATAACTGCTGCTTCACAAAATAAAGAAGCACTATGCTGTTTGTTATTGAATCATTGTGCTTCATTTCGCGACAATCCAAAACCAAGGAATAGTGATTTAATGCTCTATTGGAAACGGAAAGAACTATTAATCCAAGCTTGAATATTAAATCTACTGAGTCCTTAATAGAAAACTCAAGTGAAAGAATTATACCTGACCCCCTTTTCCATAGACAGTTAATGGATGACCAACAGCAGCTTGAACACAAAACCGATTCAATGCCGTTCCAAAAACAGCGTCATAATCGAATCTGTTAGACAATTCTTCATGCATGGCAGTCTCGTCCGTTCTCACTCCATAAACCACGCCTTGATTTAAATCAGTAGCTCTAATACCCCAAGCCTTGCAAGTAAAGGCAATATTATGTGAATCATGGACCTTGCTTAAATGATAGAAAGAGCTAGCCTGCTTCGGGTAAGGCAAGGTATCAGTTCTTCCATTATGAGTAATAGTTATGTAACCTTCTTCAATATCAATATTTGGAGTTCCATATTCCCCCATGGTCCCAAGCTTAACTAGGTGACATTCTTCCCTAAACTCCTTAATAGCAAAGAGAACATTGAGTGTTCCTATTACATTGTTGTGCTGAGTGTATACCGCTCTTGACCGGTCAATCATAGAGTATGGGGCTGACCGCTGTTCACCAAAGTGGACAACAGAATCCGGCTCAAATGACTTGAAGGCCTCTGCGAGGAACTCAAAGTCACAGATATCACCAACGTGAAGTTCAATCTCTTTACCAGTTAAGGACTTCCAACGCCTTATTCGATTCTGAATAGACGCGATTGGTGTTAGGGAATCAAGACCGAGTTGATGGTCGAATAAACGACGAACAAGGTTGTCGACAATGGCAACCTCGTAATTTTTATTCGACAAGTGAAGGGCTGTCGCCCAACCACAATAACCATCTCCACCAATAATCATAACTCGCTTGCGACCGGAAGCATTGTCAATGGTTTTATTGGAAGACCCAGATTGGGCTGTAGTTGCTTGGTCTAGAGGAAGAGTGGTTGCTTGAACAATGTTTAATCTTTGTGAAATGCTTCTTCGGTGGACAAGACTTGGAAACGAGGATTTTGATGTAGAAAGAGTAATTGGTAAGCGGAGTTTTACAGATCCTATATTCCAACACTTGGAAGAAAAATTATGACTCGGAGGTACTTTTGCAGAGCAGGAAGTTGAAAGAAGATGAGCCATGGTAAGGTATAATAGTCCACCAATGAGCAAGCTATATCTGCATATTGGAGAAATTTCAATTATATACACAAAAGATTAACTACTAAGATAATACGGCTTTGAGCGAGACATTCGTTATAGCCAAGTAGGGTAGTGACACTTATATGTTATAGCTGATCTTATCTGTGATTACTCAAGGAACTCAATTCAGAACAACAGGAGCATCCAACAAATACAAGTCACATTATTGATGAACTTTCATCGATCTTGCATCAAATGAGCTATTATGAGAGGACATATTCCGCAGAATTGTCTGAATATAAGGAGATTTACAAGCATATAATGTTCTCAATTAGTCCTTTGTAAACTTTTCCAAATGAACGCTTCAAACCATCTTCAAGAACAGGATATCAGGTCAAGGCTTCAGGTGAAAATAAGTAAGATATTAACAATGACAAGTATCATTAACGTCATAGTTTCGAACCCTTCCTTTAATTGTGCCTTATACTATAAATCAAAATATATACGCGTACATGACCCAATTGATCGACTGACCAACATTTCCACACAGTTTATAACAGTTGCAAGTTTTGAAAGCGATAATATGAATACAGTTTTGAACTTTTGATTGAGCCAAGAGGCAAACTTTATATTGCATCTCTAAGTTAGAAGACTCTAATGGCCACGATTGATATCGACTAACCACCGTACTAAAATGTAGACAATAAATTCAGTTTGAATCACAAACATAAACTCAGTCTTGAGAAACATATCCTTCCACAGATTACAAAAACTTCAAATCAAACTAGCCTCTTAAAACAAAACTTAAGACGGATATGCCCGTCTTTAACTCTTAAATGAGAATTTGTGATACTTGAATAGAAACTATTGTTGCAGACACTACAACATTTCCATAAGACATAAGAGGGTTAGGATCCAGTAGAGTTTGTAGAATTAACCCAAGATAGTAAAAAACTTACTCTTTACTATCTTTTTATGTGCACTCATAAATATACCCTGATATTTATTACTTGACTCCCGACGTCCCAATCAATTGTTTACATTTGATCGGGTATTTTAATCAAAGGTAAACTAAGTATTACAAGGTCACTAGACATCACATAGCAGATATACGAGATACAATTACTCATAAATTCATCAAACATTTAACAGAAACAGACAACTAAATAATGAAATCTTTAGGCAACCCATTTCAAATCTAGCTAATTGGAGTGCAATTACAGCAAAATAAGAGCTAAAATGCAGCAAAATAAACAGGATTAAGGAGCTAATTATATGGTTCAACCATGAAATTAAAGCAGAAAATTAGCAAGTACCTGTAATTGAATGGGGGAGGGATTAAAGGGGAGAGAGATTAACAGAAAGTGTCATAAAAATAAAGGATAGAAGAAGTCAGTTGAATTTTGAAAGTAGTGATTGATAATTGTAGGAAAATAACATCAAGAAGTGCGTGAGTTATGAGCTTGTGTTTGTTGATAATATGTGCAAGTATCTAACTATCATAACTTGGATATTCCCGGCATAATTATGTGTCACCCCGGAGGCCCGGACGGCAGAGTACGGATCAGATATCCGATGATATCCGATCTAAATTACTCGGATCGAATATTTATATTAGAAATTCTTGATGTCAAGTCTCTATATCTAAACCAAATGTTTGGGATATCCAATGTTCGGATATTGAAAATAATCGGATGCGGATATCTATCGTATATCCATATTTTAAAATTTATCTTAAAATTAAGTTTGGAACATGTCATGTTCATCGTCTTACATAATGATTTTCTTTAGTATTCGACATAAAATTTAAGTATCACTTACTTGTTTCTCTTATATTTTAAACTTTTATAAGTTGATGTATCAGATAAAATTATATTTTCTCGAAACTATGATTATGATAGCATATAAGGGTTGTGTACGAATAAATATGATAACGGTGATGTTTGAATGATTGAGGTGTTGATAATGTGAAAGTGTAATTTCGAGAAAATACAATTTGGAGTCTCGATCGGGTCATGTAGGCTGTTAGTTACGGGGAAACAAAGCTTACCGGGTTGGTCGGGTCATGTAGGCTGTTATAGTTCAGGTCAATTTGGAATCTCGATGACAAAGTAGTGAATCATATGTTAGTAATGTTACTCATAACTAGACCTGTCAAAATCTGACCCGACCAGCCCGACCCGTTTTTTTAGGGTCAAAGACCCGTTAATCTTGACCCGGGACCCGTTTGACCCGTTATTTTTAGGGTCGAACCCGACCCGACCTGTTCGACCCGTTGGGTCGAATAGAAACTAAGAAAATCATTAAAATTAATATTTATATATTATATTTTAAATAATAAATATTAAAAATATTATTTTAATATTTTTAATTGAAAAATTAATTTAAAATTCAATTTTACATAACTTTTATATCATTAAATAATAAAATATTTATTAAAATAATGAATAAAATAATATTAAAAATAATTTAATTTCAAAAAGTATTTTTTTCGGTTAAAAAATGATAAAATAAAAGACGCCAAAAACTTTTCTCTGACCCGTATTCCGACCCTAACCCGACCCGAGACCCGTATGACCCGACCCGTATTCGACCCGACCCGTATTCTGACCCGACCCGTATAACCTGACCCGGGACCCGACCCGCCCGACCCGTTTGACAGGTCTACTCATAACGGACTAATACCAAAACACTTCGTTTTGATTACTCAATATTGATTATACGACTTATATTAGCGTAAATTGGTGTGAAGTTAATTGAAAAGTCATGAAATTCAGACAAAAAGAATCAATCAATACTAGACCTTGTAAACAGGTCAATCGAGTCAGGTCGTAGTCCGGCTAGTTCGAGTGCGTCATATTTTCGGGTTAATTCGGGTCGGATTATTATTTCAAGCTGGTTTCAATATCTTGGTCGGGTCATTTTCGGGTCAATGATTAAGAGAGAAAAAATTATTTTAAGTCTTTGGGTTAATTAGAGTTACGTTTTGTCAGGTCATTTTCGGGTTGAGTGATTTCGGATCGGGTCATTTCGGGGGGTTAATTACGGGGAAACAAAGCTTACCGGGTCGGTCGGGTCATGTAGGTTGTTATAGTTCAGGTCAATTTGGAGTCTCGAGTCGGCCTTTTCGGGCCGAGTTGATTTTGCAACATTGATAAAAGAAGGGAAATGATATTACTACTACACTTTTTGTTAATAGTGAGTCTCATTTAAGATGACGACACTATCCGTCTTAAGTTTAAGACGGGTCAAGTACATACGACTTGTGTACATTAGAATACATAGAGAAAAGCAATATATTTGTCTTACATTATACACAAGGTCATAATTAAGTGGTATGATACTTAACTTGTCATAAGTTTAAGACGGATATTGCCGTCTTGAATGAGAGTTTTGTTAATGCCAATAATACAAGTTGAGTCTAAGGGCATATTACTATTCCCCGTCTCATAAACATAAGTGATATTAGTAACTTTGGAGTGGCGTTATACATTTCATAAAAAAATTGTAATGAAGGTCAAAAGTAGTACTAACATTTCACAAATTCTCATTTATGACGGTCAATATCCTTCATAAGCTTGTGACGGGTCAAATAAAATCCATGATAGCTAAAACGTCGGTTGTCGTAATACCACTAATTAACGTATCAAACAAGTAATTTATAACCTTAACTAGACTCTACTAACTCTAAACAAGACAATAGTAAAGCGGAGGTAAAGGGTCGAACCCAAGAGAAGGACTATTTAACTAAAGACTCGATTTTTAACTACTAGACTCCTAATTAAGATTCTACTAACTAATTAAGACAATAACTACAATTTAAGACTCAACAATTAAGACGATTCACAAACAATGGATATATAACAATGAACACAACAAGGATTGACATAAGAAGGGAGGTTTTCAAATGAGAAAATTGATGACTATAACTAAAGATGCAAACTTTGCTAACAAGGCAATATCATAAACACTTGGTATGCAAGAAAATCAATATAAAGAAAGAACTTGGCGTGACTTCCCCTTAGTGACCAACAATGGTAAAGCTTAACCCTTTTTTACTCTCTTAAGACTATCCACTCAATACTATCATATCAAGATGTTAACACACATAAATTAAACCATATACGTGTTGTTGGAGTATGTGTCCTAAACAATAGTGCGATCACGTAATTATCATGTAATCGTATAATTACTGAAAACTCATAATTGGAATGCGCAAGGGATGATTCAATTATATAAGTCGACTGACCAACATTAGTCGGTAATGATTGGCTAACTAGAGTTTGACATTACTGTCGTTTGACGGTGGTGGTCAGTTGATCCCTTTAGGTCACACCTATAGGACAATTCCCGAAATCGTGAAGTTAATTAATTGTATGACGATACAGATTAATTAATTCCTTAAAATAGAACAAAATTATATTATTAGAGAGAACATTACATCTTATTTTAATGAGATTAAATAAGATACGATTTTAGTAAATAAGATGTTATGTTG
>JAGPOY010001979.1:0-15794 GCA_018983105.1 Silene uniflora | reverse complement strand
AAAAAATCAATGTTCAAACTACAGCTGGCTTTAGTAAAAGAGTTTCAACAACTCCACCTTGAAGAAAATGACCAATCTTTATTACAACACCTCAAATAATAGTACAGTGAACTGACTCATTATGATTTTCCCACTGTCCTAATTCAGCTGTACTTGTACTATTAGTAAGTAATTCAGAGCAGTAAAAAAACCCAGCAGTATTTGCTGCAAAATAAAACCATAAATTCTCGAATAAGACGATTTTACTTGTAAAGATTGTCCTCTTGTGTTGAAAAACCGTTCATTTATTGCTATTAGTAAATGAGGGTTTTCTAATGAGGGGACCGTCTCAGAGCGTAAGACGGTTTTAGCACTGCAAGGGTAATAATAATAAACAGCTGCTTGTGAAGTTGACACTAAAATATTGGAAGCTTGCTTACTATTTCAACTCCAAGGAATACACACACACAATGACACAAACTGTATGTACAATAAAAACCAGGAAGAAAATGATGAACCCACAATATTAAAGACCCTTAAAAGTTAGCACCAACAAATCTACCTAGCAAACCCTGAAATTCAAGCTACTCACAATTCATTGATTCTTGATAGAGACGGACGGCTAAATCGAGATCATAACACTAAATGCTAAGGAGATCGGGTGGTGGGGAAGTTGGTGTTGTTGACGGGTTTTGGTTCTCGTTTGAAGGAGAGCTTGTGATGTCGGTAGTTTGATGGGGTGAGTCTGTGGGGGATGAGTCTCCTTGTTTGGCATTGGGTGGTTTCGGGATGTCTAGGAGTATTTGAACTACCTCTCTCATTGTTGGTCGTCCGATTGCCTGTTCCTCGACACAGAGCATGGCGACGTAGAACATGTGCATGACTTCATGGATTGGAACTGAGGAGAGTCTTGGATCCAGGACCTTAAGGACTCTTTCTTTGTTACCGTCGGTCAGTTTTCTCACCCATTGAACAATGTCTACCCCATCTCCGAATTCTCCAACTGGTTTTCTGCCGGTTATGAGTTCCAATAGCACCACGCCAAAGCTGTAGACATCGCTTTTCTCATCAACCTTCAAGGTGTAAGCGTACTCTGCGTGAAATTAGCAAAATCGGTGTGATTAGATGCTTGAACAACCAAAACTAATGCTCCACATAAGACACAAGGTCCTTCAAATCAAGATTCTAGTTGGTTTGCAAGTTAGTAATAAATATCGATGATTATGTTTGTCGAAAATAACCGCTAACAAGTACACAATGACAGTTTCAAATCCTTTACAATGGCCGCTAGTGAATCCTTCATATCAACAGGATAAGATATTATAAGTTGAGTTATTCATTAAATGAACGATCATTAGTGGAACTATGTACGAAACAAGAGCACATCACAGACGATTACTCATTTAGCAAGCGGGGAGCACATCACAGACGATTTTTCATATAACGTAACCACACAAATTCAAGTTATTTGACAGAGTAATTATGCAATAATCTAATTATTATCAGTCAAAATCAATGAAAATAAAGATTACGAATAAGAAATGTCATTACCTGGAGCAATGTATCCATAGGAACCAGCAATGGCAGACATGCATTCAGAAGTGCCAGAATCCTGCAAGAACTTGGCAAGGCCGAAATCAGCAACATGAGCCTCAAAGCTCGAATCCAAAAGGATATTGTTGGACTTAACATCGCGATGAACAATCAACGGTGAGCAGTCATGGTGGAGATAACAGAGCCCCTTGGCTGCCTCAACTGCAATGTTATACCTGGTATCCCACACCAAATGACCGCCTTTCTTGCCATGAATCACCTCTCCCAAGCTCCCATTAGGCATATACTCATACACCAACAGGTTTGTCTCATGGTTTGAGCAAAACCCTAACAACCTAACAATGTGCCTATGCCTAATCTTCCCCAGGGTTTGAATCTCAGCATTAAACCCGTGATCATGAGACGACCCTCGACTCATTGCAGGCAACCTCTTAACAGCCACACTATCACCATTTGGCATCACACCCTTGTAAACAATCCCAGCTCCTCCCTTTCCAATAATATTATCCTCCTTCAAACAATCCAAAACATCATCCACAGTAAAGTCCAGACGCTGGAACGCAGTCAGCTTCCACGCCCTGGACTCGCTCGCCTTCTTCAAAGACCGAGCCTTAATAATAGCTGCTACTGCAAATGCAATAGAACAGACCAACAGCCCAATAACCAACAACAATTTCAATGAAGCAGACAGCCCCTTAACATGAGCAGGGTGAGGACTATCCAACAACCCGCTCTTACACGGACCCAAATAAGGTCCACATAAGTCCGGATTACCGACAAAGGAAGTATAATTAAAGTAACTAAACTGCCCAGTTCCGGGGACTAATCCCTTGAAATTATTATACGAAAAATCAACAGAAGTTAAACTCTGCATGCTAGAAATCGATGCAGGAATATTACCAGTCAAATGATTTCGCGAAATATTCAAGTAATTCAATATCCTCATACCAGTAATCTCCTTAGGTATATCCCCAGACAATTGATTCCTACTAAGATCAACATAAGTCAGCAACTTACACTCACTAATCTCCCCGGGAATCGCCCCCGAAAACCTATTACTACTAAAATCAACCTTAGACAACTGGTTCAGCTTCCCAATCTCCACCGGAATCGCCCCCGAAAACCTATTCCCATCTAACATCAACTTCTGAACCCCCGAAAAATTCCCAATTGAACCCGGAAGCGGACCCGAAAGCTGATTATTCGACAACGAAATCTGACCCAAATTAACAGCAACAAACTCCTTAGTATCCGGAAACCCACCCGTTAGCAAATTATCCTGAAGCTCAACCTGGGTAAGTTTAGGTAACCCGAATAACCCATCCGGAATCGACCCGTTTAAGAAATTCTCCCCCATTCGGATCCTCGCTAACGACTCACACTTCCCTAAACTCTCCGGAATTTTACCAAATAAAAAATTACCTAAAGCAATTAGGGTTTGTAATTTATTACCATTGCATAAACTTTCAGGTAATTTACCGGTAAGTTTGTTAGATGAAAGATCTAGAAACATTAAATTACCGTTACTGCCTAACTTCTCCGGCACGCTACCGGTGAAGTTATTCTCCCATAGCTGTAAAACTTGAAGTTCCGGTAACTCGCCGACGAACTCGGGAATCGCTCCGTGTAACTTGTTACGGAACAGGTTGAGTAAGGTGAGGTTACTGAGTCCGGCGAACGAGTCAGGTATCTCGCCGGAAAGTACATTGTTCGACAAATCAAGCGACTTTAACAGCTTTAACTGTCCCAACTCAGTTGGGATAGTACCTGATAAAGTGTTGACTTGAAGGAATAGAGTATCGAGATTCTTCAGATTCCCCAACTCCGCCGGAATCTCGCCGGAGATTCCACAGTTTGCTCCGTCGAAACGGACGAGATTGGTTAAGTTGCCGATCTCCGGCGGGATTCTGCCGGTGTATGCGTTGTAATACCCGATATAGAGTTCTCTCAAGCTCGTCACATTTCCGAGTTCTTTCGGAATCGTTCCGGAAAGCTCGTTTCCGGAAACCGCGAGATATTGTAGCTTCTTCCATGCGCCGTATTCTTTCGGGATCTCGCCGGAGAAGTAGTTTCCGCCGAGATGAAGGTGTTTAAGCTCCGGCAATGACGTCACCTCGACCGGAAGTGGGCCCGTCAAGTTGTTGTTGTAAAGGTCGAGTATTTCGAGGTTTTTTAAGGAGGATAACGATGGAGGAAACGTTTCATTGAAGATATTGTTAGAGAGGTTGAGAGTTTTGAGGTTTATGAGGAGAGAGATACTCGCCGGAATCTCGCCGGAAAACGAGTTGGCGCCGACGGTGAGGTTTACGAGGTTTTTTAAGAACCCGATGTCGGGAGAAAGTGTTCCAGTGAGGTTATTGTTGGAAATATCAAGTGAAACGACGGTGTTTTTGGAGCACGTGACACCGGACCAAGTACAGTGGTTGGTAGTGGGTACCCACGTGGAGAGAGTGTTTTGTGGGTCGGAAGTTATAGTGGATTTGATGCCTAAAAGGGCTTTGTACTCAGGAAGTATTCTTCCGCCATTGATGAAGGTTGTATGAAGAAGAAGGAGAAGGAAGAGTAGATGAAGAACACGCATTTTTGGTTTGAATTATTTGGGGTTTGGTTGGAGAAGAAAGTGAGGAGGAAAAGAGTGTGAAGGGGAAGTGAGGTTGGAGTGAGAGTGAGGTGATTATTTTATTGGACAGATAAAGCAACTTGTTTTTGTCGTTATTTGCAATTAGTAGGTAGTACAAATTTATCCTAAAAAAATCCGGGTCGGTTTCAGTTCGGGTTAATTGGGTATATCCGTTTTAAATTGACCTGACAAACTAATTAATCGGGTCGGTCAGTTCAGGGCGAGCCGATTTCGTGTTTGCAAAAGTTCCGGTCTGGGGGAGTCAACTTCCAACAATAAACATTCGGATTGAGTTATATTGGGTCGTGACAAATTTGGGTTCTGGTTCAGACTTGTGTCTTGAGTTCAAGTCATCAAGTGGTAAGGTCGGGTTATTCGGGTCGGGATAATTTGGGTTGATTTCAAGTCGGGTTAATTGGGTACATCCATTTTAAATTGACGGGTAGGGCTAATTTTTGGTTTGCAAAAGTTAGGGTCTAATCGGGTCATTTTTAGTTCAAAGTCAATTTCAGCTTTGGGTCGGGTTATATTGGGTCGCGTTAATTCTGGTTCAGGTCACTCATCTCTTGAATTCGAGTGTCAGGTCGGATTATTCGGACTGAGTCAATTCTATGAGTTATTCAAGTCTATTAAGAGAGACTCGCTGGGGAAAAAACAAAACAAAATGGGAGCATGGATAATATGCTGGTTACCTAAAAGTTTCATTGATTTTGTTAAGGTGGGTGCATCTTATTTTTTGTTTCATGCATCAAAGTTGTTGCAAGTGATGAAGGGGGGTTTTGGAATGACGTTTCTTACTATTTTTTTGAGGTTTAAGTTTTCTTCAAAATAATTGATGGTTTTGTATTTTATTGTTGTGATTTGATTTGTTTTGAGGTTAATACGTGTGATTATGTATCTGTCTGTCAGTTTGTCTGTTTAGGATTTAGTACGTAATGTTGATTACCGATGTGAATTGTGGATAAATTTTAAATGTTTACGTTATGTTGTGTAAAATACTAAAATGATTAGAGAAGATGGAAAGTTGATAGGAGCTGGGAATTGATGTTTTTGTTGTGTTTGGTTTTAGTGTGTAATGTGTTTGATTGCATGAAATAGGTTGTAGTTTGTACTACTACTACTAGCTATAGCTAGTCATGAGAAATTGAGAATACATTTTAGGGATCTCCTATATGCAGGTTGTTGCTTTATTAATGTGGGAATCGTAAGAGTATATACACACTCTAGCTCAATCATGGAGTGGCACAAATTCTCATTTGCTACTATTTATTTCCGTCACAAATTTGTGACGGGTCAAAAAAATTCATATGGGTAGATAAAGACATGTTATTTGTGTTTCTCTAGACTCTCTTATTTTGTCTTATCTATCCCTATGGACGATACTTAACTCGTCACAAGCTTGTGACGGATATATACCTGTCACAAGGAAGACATCCTCATCATTTGGTACCTCAACTCCTAGCTTTTCCATTCAAAATACAAGAACGTGCATAAACTCATTTTGAGTAGCCGAGTAGATCTTATTTAAGACAGTCTTACCTTTAAAACGTCTCATATTTCACCTTTGTTATAATCTATTGTAAAAGTCGTCTCAAGTTAAGACTTTCTTAAATGAGAATTAATGACAAATATTATTGTGACAAAATTGCTAACTCCTGCCTGCAAGGGTGGAGTGTAGTGGTTTAAATTTGGATGAAATTATCAGGAGACCCGGATTCAAGCCTCCCCAAGAGCAAATATTGTAAAACATTCTTGGCTTGGGTCCATGCCTAATAGACTTCTAGTCTGTCACTCTCAGGTGGCTTACCTAGTTTACTGGATTTACAGGCTATCTCGTATACCCGAGGGTTTACCCAGTGCACACCTAAGGTAGCGGCTACAGGTTCCCTTGTGACCAAAAAAATAAAAAATTGCTAACTCCATCTCATCAATTTGGCTTCACAAAATTGATAAATATTAGGGTATTTCAGGGATGAATCTGTTAAGAGTTTCCGTGACCTTTTTGATACCTTTTGTAAGGTCTCGGGCCAACTCATTAATAAGGAAAAATCAGGTATCATTTTCAGCCCTAATACGAGATTATCCCAAGCAAGAAAGTGTATGAATATTCTCAACATTAAAAGGAATAAAGGTCTTGGAAAGTATCTTGGTCTACCCACGGAATTTCAGGGATCGAAGAGGGAGATTTTTAAAGGAATGGTGGAACATGTCATGAGACGAATCTCATCTTGGAATGGTATCTTTCTATCACCAGCTGGAAGGTTGACATTAATCAATTCTGTCCTATCAAACCTCTCTATTTTCTTTCTATCGGTATTCAAAATACCGGTAAGTGTGGCTAATAGAATTAATTCTTTGTTGTCACATTTTTGGTGGGCGGGTTGTAGAAATGGAAAGACTATCCACTGGTGTAGTCAGAAATTCCTCAGTTTCTCAAAGAGTGAAGGTGGTTTGGGCATCAAAAATATCTCATGTATGAATCAGGCCTTATTAGCTAAACAAGCGTGGCGGATTGCCTCCAACCAGGATTCTTTCTTCTGCAGATTCTTTAGAAAGAAATTATTCAAGAACCGGATTTCTGTGAAACGTGGATTACTCCGGAAGGGTTCTAACACATCATGGGGATCAAGGAGTCTCTCTCATGGTTGGAACTTAATTAGGCAGCATTTTGGCTGGAAACCTGGATTTGGTTCTAATCTCAATGTGTGGACTAACAAGTGGGTTGCTGGGTCTCTCCCAGAGCCCCGTAATGACCTTCTATCCATTGACTCAGCTTACATTTGTCAGTTAACCGTTAAGGATTTACAACAACAACGGCAGTCTCAAAGATAGAATTTCCATTTGGACGGATGGGACGAAAATCTTATCAGATCCATCTTCTCGGAAGACTCATCCAGGAAAATTTTGGCAACTCCGATCTGTCACTCAAAAGGTTATGATGAGATGTTTTGGCCATATGCAACCACGGGTGATTATAGTGTTAAGAGTGGTTATGGAGTGGCTTTTAATGAATTCATGGAGGTCAAAGGGTCAAGGAAAGACAGAACGAGAGTTGATGAAGAAGATAAAGTGTTCTGTAAAAGAAAACTCTGGCGATTGCCGGGACCGACGATGTGGAAAATTCTTATTTGGCGCATTATTTCAAACACCTTGTCGGTTGGGTGCAATTTCAAAAAGCGGAAGATCGAGGTTGATTTGAACTGCAAGCTCTGTCATAATTATAGAGATTTAGAAACTATGGAACACCTCTTCCGTGACTGTGAGATTGCTAAAAGAATATGGGCATGCACTGACCTTGGTATTAGAAGCAACCAAGGTCACTCCGCACCCATTGTTAAGTGGATCATCAACTGGATCACATATCTTGGTAAATTAGAGGAAGCTGAGGCTAGAGTTCTAAGATTTGTGGCAACTTTATGGTGCCTATGGACGACCCGTAATCAAAGTTTATTCAAGGGGAATGACTTCCATCCTACCCATTTCTTAACTTTATGGTCTGATCTTGTAAGCAACGCGGATCAAGCTGCTGCCATTGATAGGGAGGCAAAGGAAAGCAAATCACAGGAGCTTATCTCAAATGATGATAATGTGATGACTAGCTTAAGGGAGAGTAAACCTTTCTTCATTGTGGGGGATGCTCACAATTGTGACCACATTAGAGTTATGGTTGATGCAGGGTGGAAGGATCGTGAAAAGGCTGGCATAAGATGGATTGCATTGGAGGAAAATAGTAGTAAAAAATGTCTCCAAAGTAAAGCCATTAGAGCAGAATCGGCACTACAGGCGGAAGCACTTGGCATTCATGATGTGATTCTTTGGGCAAAGGAAAACTCGGTATGGCACTTGGAAATCTCTTCGGATTGCCTCCTCATCATTAGTTTCTTCGCTGGGATTACAAAACCACACCATCTCGTCAAAAACGTTCTGGAAGATATTCTTTCGTTTAGTAGTTATTTTCATTGCCTTTCGTTTAGTTTTATTCCTAGATGCTTTAATAATGTCGCACATGACCTTGCTTGTAAGGCCATGTCTTAGTTATGACATCTTTTTTTACAGCTGCCAAAAAAAAAAAAATGCCATGGCCTTGTTAGTGACAATGTGGAAGAGAAATATATTTTTTCCCACAATAATATTAGGGTGCTGATTCTCGCAGTACAAATTTTACTTAATACAGTACATCTTTCCAATATTACCCCTCCCATTTCCCTTTCTCTCAATCTCTCTCTATCATTTTCTCTCCTTGTACTATGCAAAAGAAAAAAAAGAAAACAAGTTACAGTCCAATATTAGCATCACAACCACCTATAACCACCATGCCCACCCACTAAAACCCCTCCGGGCTCCGGCAACCACCCATTTCACTCGTTGGATTAGCCATCTCCCTAAAACCACACCCAACAACTCCTCTACCATTATCGCTATTATCAAAGGTACAGTGCAATTGTTTTGTAATTTTGAATGGAACTACAATAATTAATTAAGGAATTTCAATTAGTGACTGTAATTGAGGAGATTGAAGAGGGAGAGACGGATGATAAGACAACCAAGTTTTCTAATTGAATCCAGTAAAACCCAAACCCTAAATAAAACAAACATTATAAAAATCCAATACAAATTTCATGCATAGTTTCGAATTAACAAACCAAAAACGTGTTAATATTCGAATTATAATGTACTCCGTATAACGGAAGAAATATGATCGATTTAGGAGGCTTGATGGTTGGAATTTGAGAGAATCTAATTATCTGGGTGTTTGTAGTACAAGGGCATCAAATGGAAACAAATGTAAAAAATGTACTGAATTAAGTAAAATGTGTACTACGAAGATAAATTACGTAATATTATTTGAGGGTAAATAAAATTTAGAACATGACCTCAAAATATCATTGGCCGCCCTAGCTTGATATGAGGATCATTCAATTCTATGTCGTAGGAACTAGGAAGTTTGGATCTCTTCTTACAAGTTACAAATGCATTGTCATACAACTCATTCAAAACATGGTTTGTAATCCCATTGTCTTAGAGACTTAGACATACCGTCACAAAGTGATCAAAAGTTGATGTCGCTTAACGTCTTAAGTGAAATATTCATACAACGTCAAGTAAAATTTCATATTTAAACAAATTGGTACTCCGTATTTTGGTTATAAAAAAACCCTCTCACTAACTCATAAACGATGCATGTATGAACATGGCGTAAGTCGAGACTTGAGAGTGGAGTGTGACGACGGTCTTACCCTCGAAAATATAGGAAATTACATTCCCTAACTCGGACGCATATCCTGCCATATTTTAGAGGCAACATCTAATCCACAGAAGATGGGTAGGGACTAGGGTGCCAAGACAAGTAGTAATGCTTACCTCCAAATTTGAAGAATGCCACAGAAGAAAGACTCTTTGCAGAATAATGTCCCACTCTTTGCTTGCAATGGTCCTAACACCTATTCTCTACGGATGCCTCAATTTACTCACAATTTCTAAACTTGGCCTCATTACTGATTTACCCATTTACCATTTTACCCACTGATATTTGTCTTGCTAAACTTGGGCTTATGCCAATAATTCGACCCGTCTCAAACTAGTTCCTAAAGGACAAGTTAAAGCTACCTCGACTAAATAATGACCCGAATTTACATAGCGAATTGCAAAGCAGTTGAGATGTAGTCCATGTTCTTTTATACTTAATTAATTTCAGCTCACTTCAATTCAGCTCACTCGGTTTAGCTCATCCTCTTCAGAAATTAACTCTTAGTTCAGCCCATTCAGTTCAGTTCAACTACATTTAGTTCAGCTCCATTTAATTCAGTTCAGCTTCTTTCAACATAATAAGCACATAGCAAGATAATCTACATAAATAGGTTTTATATCTGTTCAGTGGGTTAACAAAGGATCTATGAGTTTAGGCTGCTGACTTGGGACAATTATAACTATGTTAGTGACGGAATTATTAGGTAACAATTCACAATATCAATACGGTTTATAATCATACTCCGTAATATTTTAGTGGATGGCTGTTTAATCAGTAATCAACTATTTAACTTTACGCAACAAGAAGACGTTTATAAAAAATGGATTTCTTTTAATCAAGGTCGAATCCGTTAATGTTGTAAGCTACTATGTACCAATCGGTTTTAGCTTTAACCAAATACACCAATTTCGGTTAATTTTGATTTAATAGATTATTAATTATAATTTTGAATTAAGCTCAAAATAATAATTTTTTAGTCTTAGATTGATATCATTTTAAATATTTGAAATTAATTCCTTAAATTCAAATATTTTAATACTAACGAGCAAAAGAGGTGATCCGGACCGATTTCCAAAATCCGGTTCGGTTAACCGGTTCAAACCAAAACCAAACCGGCCGTTAGCCAATGTTTTTCACAATTTTTAATCCAAAATTGAAATTTTGTTAGTTTAAACGGATTTTAAACCCCTCGAGTTCTATTTGTTTCTAGTTCTTATTAGACCTAAAATGGTTTTCAAAATTTCACCATAAATTGACAATTTAATTAAAGTAAAGTTCCAAGTTTTACATACAGCACATCTATAAGTTATATAGTGACTATAGTCTATTACAAACATCCATCTAAGACTCGAAAATAAAGACTAGAGAGTATAAAGGTTACTCTAGACGAATGTTACTCTATCCAGTAAGTCTCCCTTGTGACGGATATACTTATGGAAAAGACAAAAGTAAGTGTGCCTAGGGAATCAGAAATGACTTATCTTTATCTAGCCAAGTGAGTTTTATTTGACCCGTTACAAGTTTGTGTATAATATTATTCGTCACAAATGAGAATTTGTGTACTCTAGATGAACTTATTTACATCTATCAGATTTTTTTTCCTTTACAAATGTGTATATTTTGTGTGTAGAGATTAGAGAGTATAAATGTTACTCTAGATGAACTTATGTACCTACAAGGCTACAATCCTTGTGTTACTACGTGGTCCAACTTGAACAATAACTCCATGTTGTATATGGGCTGCTGCTTCAAAGGGACCAGCCCATCTACTCTGCCGTCAAAGTTTTATTATGGGCCTACGTCCTTCTGTAGTGGACTTGTCGTATCTAACAATTGTCCGTCATTTTACGCAAGTAAGGATTCTCTCAATTTCCTCAAAATAAATGGCCGTTCATTATTTTTTAATGGTCTGGATTGCATTTTTTGGTAGACTGAATGATTTTAAATACAGTTCGAGCAGAAAAGGTAAATAAATGAAAATGAGATACATAATATAACATGGTATGTGTGTATTAAAGAAGAAATGAGGAGGATCAAAATTGGTGTACCTGCCATTCCTTTTTTTTTTCAAGAATATTCCTTCTATGCTGAAGATCTCTTAGTCTAGTGGTTAAGACGGAGGTATCCTGGACAATAGGTTTCGGGTTCGATTCCCCCTCCCCTCTATTGTAATGCAACTAATGCCAACTATGTGCGTTTTGTTGAACCAAAAAAACAACATTTATTCTATATGACCGTCCTATAATATAAGATTAGCTCAAAAGAAGAAAAATACTTAATTAATATCTAATTATAAGTATTTATATTTCATTTTATTTTGTTTATCTGATAATTTATAATAAATACTAGCATATTTAAATATACATGTGATCAAAATAAAATATTATATTACTAAAATAAATTATTAAAGTTATTTAAGATAAATTGACAATCTTCTCCTTCTTGTTTTAAGTTATTTAAGTAACAAGTAATGTGATAAAAATAGTTTCGTGTACATTGTTAATCTTATTTGGTAAAAATGTCAAACTTCCTCTTTTTTTACCACTCAATACCACACATTAACAATTGTAGAATCGAAAGTTAAATTCAAATTACAGTCAAATACTATTAGTAAATTGTTAAATTCTCTATACAACTACAATTTGAAAAATCGTGAATTTTCACTAATTTAACCATAAAATCATCAATTTAAGGGTCATGTGGAAACTGGGAAGGGAGAGAGTTATACAGTTGTGTAGTATATTAATGGGTTAGACAAATGTGTAAATGAGTGACTTATTTTTTTATTTTTTTAAAATAAAAAATCTAATTTCCAAACAAAAATACATATCCAGTGAAAATCATATTACACAATATTATTGTAAAACGAAATGATATTTTACCAAAATAATCTCACTAAAATATCCTCAATCAAGTGCCATTTTTTTCAAGATAAAGATATCAAGGTCTTTAACATATACTATATGGTTTTACAATGTTTTATTGCAAAACAGGTTTATAAGAAATTTACTCTTTCTTTATTATGCATTTGTTTTTAAAGCTACCCATCTGTAATTAATAGGTTTTTAAGTATTATGCTTTGTTGGGGCTACCATGCCATGTGTCACGGTTCGGTACTCTTAGCCGGATCGTGGTGCGCACCCTTGCCGACTCTAGGGCAAGAATACAAGCAACAAGGGTCTTGTACTAGTGAGGGATCGCCCACTAGCGCGTTTCTCGGGACTCGGGGTGTGTGTGTTGGGAATCCTAGTCACGATTATCAAAGTCCGGCACACGAAAACAATAAAAGTAAGCAATACGATTATTGAAAGCAAGAGACAAACAATATCAAGCTTATAGATGAGAAGCGGTATTTCATTGACTAGGACCTCTCATAGAGGCAAATTTGATAGTGCAGAATAGATATATGAAATCTAAATGCCTAAAAATATAACGTAGACTAAAAACAAAGCTTCAAGATTCGACACGCAGGAAGTAGTCTTGGAGTACTAAATGAAACTACAAACAAAAATGAAAATACATAAGTGCATAAAAGAAATCTAAGGGCTTGAAGTGAAAAGACCGTGCACGCAATTCTCAGGGATTATGCGGCTCCTTACACCACGCCTAATTTTTTGTAAATATACAAGGGCCCTTGTGCGGTTGTGCCGTTCAGTGGCTCGTCAAGCCTAAGTCGTGCCTTAATGGTTACCTGTTGGCTCGAGTTTATTTGATCCAAAAGTCTGGCCATAGATTTAGTTTTCCTTAAATAGAAAAATTGTAAATGTATGACAAATAATGTGCATAAGTTAATTTAAGTGATTAACTTCATAAATTCGAATAAATTAATTTCAGTTCTTAATTTTTTTTTTTTTTAAAAAATAGGTAAAGAAGTTAATGAATATTCCCACCGATTAATGGGAAATTTCCCCATTTACTTTTTGTACAAACAATAATGATTTGAGTGGAGTATGTCTCACTAATATAATACGGAGTATATTCACTTTGCACTATTCATTTTGTCACGTTTGCCAACGCGGTTTTTGCGCGGTAGATATCTTTAGGGTTGTGTTGAATTCACGGGGACATATTACTAAGCCACTGGATTTGTTGGCCTTTGACTATTTTACCCCTTAGTTTTCAACAACCGACAAAGCACTCCCTTTCTTCCATTCATTTGGATTAAAAAATCAACACTCGAGACTAGATCACTCGTGTTTATCAAAATAAAATCGCCAACACAAGCTTCGTTTTCGAAAGAACCGCAACAAATCAAGAAAGAGCTTTTGTAAAACTAAATGCGAAGGGATTACTGATCATGTGAATGATGGGTTTTAATCTAATTTCAAAGTAGATTCTGAAACCCTTTTCGGGATTAAATCCGGGTTCGAATCGATCCAAATAAGAGAACGCAGGCCATCAATGTAAGTATATTCTCATTAGTCATAGAAGCACTTAAAAGGTCTTGAGATTGCCAAATTTACGAGGCAAGAAACGAGTCGAAACTCGAACATCAAGCAAGGCTTGGTCTAATTCATCATACCAGTGTTTGATCAATCATATAAAGGCAATCATTCAAGGCACTGGCTTCTTGCATGTTAAGTTGTTGGGCAAAGAAACTGGTAATTTCTGTCTGAGATATCGAAACGCGGTAGATTGTGTGCCTGATTGAAGCGTCAACAGACGGTGGGGTGAGGTGGCGTTCGCAGAGGAGGAAGACAAAGTGGTGAGACAGAGAGAAGGCTATAGAGTTGCGGCGCAAGCAATTTTGATGACGGGATTTAGAGAGAATATTGTAGGGTTTTGGTTGGTTTCTTGAAGGGAAGAATTGTGTTGTTTGATGGAGTAAAATGGTGGAGGGAGAAAGAGAGAGATTTTTTAATTCTGATGAATGGACAGAAAGAAAGTGTTGTCAGTAGTTGTAAACTTAGGGGCAAAATAGTCAGAAGCCCAACAAATTCAGTGGCTCAGTAGGATGGCCCCGTGAATTAATCACAACCCTATCTTTAGCTACGTATTTTCGGAAATTATAAAAGTTAGATATTTTCAAAGTACTTCTAAAGACGAATCAAACAAGATCCCATATGAATATATTTACACTTATGTATCGAGAGAAAATTGAACTTAAACGCTTACTCGTGAATAGTGTGCAAAATAGAAATGTACAAAGTGGAGTTGAATGGAGGGAGTAATAGATTATAGCATTAGTTGTATTACAATTTACAACGAATCCGAGGAAATAGTATTATACTCCGCAGTAAAGCCAGTAACCAAACTTACAACGAGGCCTATTGGGCCATAATAGGCCATAGACAGGTTATCTGCCAACCAAAATTGAGAACTATCCGTTTCCACCCAGTTTCCATTTGTATTATCACAAATTCTCATTTGTGACGGACAACTATCCGTCACAAATGAATGACGGATACCATATTCTCTCACAAAATACCCATCAAGGGTGAGTGGAGAAGCACATGGGGGGTGTCCACCTTGTCCCCTCTACCCATTTTCTCTCACAAAATACCCGTCGTAAGATCCGACCCGTCGCAAGCAAGACCTATTGTTGTATTATACCCTTTAGGCCTTTATTAGAAAACCCGACTTATCAATCGAATCAAATTTATACAATAATGCATGATGAACTCAATCGTCGTTAATTTCGACAACGAAATCATCGATTCGATGAACTTATTCTCATTTGATTATAACGAAATCCATGAAAATTATATGATGATTAACAAATTATTGAGACATCCGTAAACAAGTTAGTTGATAGGCGGTTTTTAAGTCGTTATTTCCGCCACCAAACAAAAACTCAACTAGTATAAGTAGTCAAGGTCGATCCACAAGGAGCGTGTGAGAATACCGATTGTTTTAGTTCAAGTGTTTAGCTAAGTCGATATAACCTTGAGTTTGTTTTGACTAACTATGGCTATACTAGCATGCAAATAAACAAAGACTAAATAAAAGTAATGACAAGAAGAGGCTATTACGATAGATTGATTATATAGACTTGAATCAAAAATTTAAAGGCCTAGGGTGTGATTTTGACTCCCAACATTTCATAATTCACCCCTCGATTCCGTAGATTAGTTGTCAAAGGGCATGTATTGGGGAGAACGCCTCTAGGTCGCCTAATGTCTCCCTCCCGGGTTCACAATAGGACACTAGTTCTGTAACACTAAGGATTTTACGAGCATAAGTAGCTCGGTCGACCTAGAAGTAGCTCGACCGAGCCACTTGACACTTAGAATAATTTCACGTGTTGTCAAGTTTCAAAAGTTCCTGGAACAATTTCAGTCGGCCGAGTCACTTTGACTCGACCGAGCTCAGAGTAGCTCGGTCGAGCCAGAAGTAGCTCGACCGAGCCGATAGTCCGCAGATGCGAATTTCCGGTTTCTGGACAATAAGTAT
>JAGPOY010001978.1:0-15799 GCA_018983105.1 Silene uniflora | reverse complement strand
ACTATTACTTTCACTTCTCCCGCCGTCATTATTTTTTCTTTCACTACTCCCGCATTTATTATTGTTAATTTTACTACTCCTGTTGCCACTACTATGACTTTCACTACTCCCGTTGTTATTATTGTTGCTTTTACTACTCACATGGGTGTTTAAATAAATTTGAAATATTAGATTAGAATATTATTTAAGAGTAATAATTATTATTTACTAATTAAATTACAAATCTAATGAATTATGAATAATGAAATATATTAAATTTTTTGGAAATCTGAATTGATTTATTTATATTTTAATAGTTTCCAAAATATAACATATACTTAATTATTTAAGAAAACTCGTCATATTCTAATATTCTCTAAATTTATACTTTTAACCAAAACTATATAATATTTACATTGAAGTCCCTTGTTCAGGTCCGTCACACAACGCTAGTGATTTAAAACTATATAATATAATTAAGTTGTATAAATTTATTTAATTGCATAGAAGTCCCTTGGTTTCTGGAATTAATATATAGTATTGATACTACACACATGTAAATACTGAGTATGTAATAGGGAAATGGGAAGAACATATATATTTGGACTTTGAACTTTGGAGGGAGTAGTAATTATTGAGGTCCGAACTTAAGACAATTTATTTTTGTGTAATCGTGAAAAATATCGAAGTATACTCTTTAAAAAAAATAAGTATATATTTTACTAGGCGTATTAGTTAGGGCCCCTTCTCGAGATTTCGTAAGGTGCTACTGGACGGCCCGACCGGGATCGTATCCACATGGAGGATATGTTCTATTTGTCAATTTGCTATAATAATCAAGGAAGGTTTGAGACAATTTTTTGAAAAATAGGATTGTACATAGGAGGTACTACCTCGGATTTTATTAGTTTTTGAACATCTTTGTATTTTTTCTGAGCTTATGACCTCATACTTTACTTGTTTTGAACTTGTTTAATTTTTTTGAGTTTATTAAAGTTTATAAGTTATATTTTAACTTTTTTTTTTTTTTTTCTGTCAAAACTCAAATTTAAACTAGACTTATATATAATGTTTTTGAGTTTTATTGTAAATTTATGAGTTTAATGTTTAATTAAATGAACTCAAAAACTTTATTGTAAGACTCATAATTTTCAAAACAAAACTCAAAAATTTTAGTATAATGCTCAGAAGCTATTAAATTGGTGGTAGTAATCGGGTGTATGATCTACTTAATGCAAATTTTTACTTAGGAAATACGGAGTACGAAGTAAGTCTCAATGTTGGTAGTTGGGAACTTGGGCCGCCTTTTATTACATTGCACCGTTTATTGGGCCGCATAAATAGTCTTTTATGAAGTTGTAGTAAGAGTTATGGTCGGTCAAACGTTTTTAACAGAATTAACTTTGATTGAGTATTACTGTGTTCTGGAAAATGGTTACTGATTATAGGCTGCTCTCTGACACGGTGTTGCGGGTGCCGAGCATGGGTAATATGGTGGGTGGGGCGCGCTGGAGTCCACCGGTAGCAGGTACTCTAAAGGTCAATACGGATGCGTTCATGGCAGGGAATGGTGAAGTGGGATTGGGTGCAGTGGCAAGGGACGGGGATGGTCGTATTGTATGGGTGGGGAGTAGACGGGTGAAAGCGGAGTGGGAGGTGGTGGTAGCGGAGGCAAAGGCGACGATCTTTGGGTTGGAATTAGCGATCGCGAAGGGCACGACAAATATCACTCTGGAGAGTGATGCTTTGAATTTGGTGCTGGCACTCAGGAGAACGCAAAATGCAAGAAATCCGTTTGGCTTATGTGTGGATGATATTCAGTTTTTGCTTGATCTTTTTTCGAATAGTAGTGTGTCTCATGTTAAGCGTGGAGGTAATACGGTAGCTCACTTTGTTGCTAGAATGTGTGAAACTGTGGAAACCGAAACTGTCTTGGACTCTGTTTTTCCGCAAGCGGTCTTAACACTTGCGGAGCTGATTTAATATAATATGCCACCACGTTTTCCTTCAAAAACTTTGATCGAGTATATCTCATGGTTACGAGTTCATAACATAGCGAATTTTCTTTTCAAATTGATCGTCTTTACAAGATCTTTAGTTTGAAAAAAAAAATTGCCGTCGCCGGAGTTTTTAACCAAAAATTATAGACGGTCAAAGGTTTTTACCTCAAAAAAGGAGTATACCATAGAATTTGAAAAAACTTGGAGTGCCATGTGGAATATAATCCCTATTATTTTCATAATTTTTTTAACAATATTTTTTGCCAAATGAAATGTATAAAAAAAGTTTTTATGTAAAAATTAGAAAAATTACTTGAATATAATAATTTTGGGTGACAATCCCATTAACTTGACTTCGAATTTAGTGAAGTTGCATGAGTTTATTTCTTATTCACGAGGTTCTTTACGTTTTCCTTTAAAATTGTAAGGTCCTAAAAATCCACACTAAAAACAAGTGTAACACAAAATGTCTAATGAATGGAAAGGGGGTATTATATTTGAATAGGCCCTCCTTTGTAACATGATAAATACAGCAATTACGACATTTTACTCAAATAAACTCAACATAACAAGTTCAATATGTTTACTATTCCCTACGTCTCAGTCAATACTTTACACTTGTTTTATAAACCTCTCACAAAATAAAGCAAGTGTAAACTAATCAATGGGAAAGAGAGAGTACTCGTTTAAGTGGAACCCGTACTACTTAAGGGCCGATACTTGTTGACGGATTGTCTCACCTAAAATTTTCAATCAAGTTCAATTGATATACAGTACTACCGGGTGCATTTTAATTTATGGGTTAAAAATATTAAAACAGCTTTAAAAACTTGGACCACAGATCCATCGTGTGTGAATTTGAACTTGGGCCAAATTGGACTCAACCTCTGGACGCGCACAAGTTCTTGTTTCAGACGACAAATTCCATCTGAAGCCATTAGACGGGCTTTTGTCACATTTGGCTATAAATGAGTCATATGACCATTTGAAGCCTTCAGACGACCTGAAGGGAGATCTTCTGATGGACGTGAGCTCGAAGGAGTTCAACCAAGACTACTACGATGAAGATATAGCCACACAAAGATTGGCGAATACATTCTCATAAAGACGAATATAGGTCATTATTGGAACTTTCATACATTCAAGCAAAGTCGAAAGTGTTCAAAAACATGATCTCGATAAGACTAACAACCGGGTTTAAGCAATTTCACAAGGTGGGATGGATTTGCAAAATCTAAGCACTCTTCTTCACTTCGGCAGATTTGATGATCTCGATAAACTCCGGCTGAATTAAACCATAAGGGAAAGAAAAGTTAGGAAGTTTTTCTCAAAATATCAATACATATCACAACTCAAAACAGTTTGCAATAGGCTCATTACTCTCACCTTTAGGGAAGCTCCACCGACCAAAAAACCATCAACATCTGGTTGCGCTGCCAATTCTTTGCAGTTCCCTCCATTGACAGAGCCTGTAGTAATTTCCACCACAATATTTCATGAATAACTTCACAATCAGAAACATTCCAGAAAACGGGTTTTGAGAGGTAGCCCTAGACCCCTTTTCTACTGAAATTACGAAAATGTGACGATAAATGTTTTATGTAGAGACAAAGGTGTAGCAACACCTATAATTCTAACAATTATAAATATAGTTACAGCAAGTTTCACTACTAATGAGTGAGCCAAGAGCCCACGACTCGTCCATGGAGAGTTGTCGGCCAAACTCAATATTCACAGTAAAGACAAAAAAATTACTGTTTTACTTGAAAAATTACATCTAACTGATCCCACTACCGCTAGTAATGTAGATGTAGTCAAATACCTCCATAGATGATTCTAGTTGAAGCAGCGACTCCAGCACCGACATTGTCATTAAGCCATTTCCTTAGTTCCAAGTGAACCTATGAAAATTAGAATAAAAAAATTAAGACGGAACTGTCTAATGCTAACCGTAGAAATACGCTGCGCACCTCTAAAATCATTTGGATCTCACAACTCATTACAGTACCGTCCCAAAAGAGAGATATCAAGTACTGTAAAAAGGAATGTTAATATTTGCATTCTCAGACCAGTGCACTTACTTCTTGCGCCTGAGCAGGGGTAGCAACCTTTCCGGTTCCAATGGCCCAGACAGGTTCATAAGCCACGACAACATTGTCCCAGTTTGAAACAAGATCTAGAAAGGCAACAATCAGATGATAATAACTGACATTCAATTAACTAAAACGTTTCAGGTGTACAAGGATGTAAGATATCATACACATTGTTTAACAAAATATATGCAATTACCAGCAATAGCCTTGGTCTGAGCTGCAACAACCTTCATAGTAGTTCCTGCTTCTCGCTGCTCCAATGTCTCACCAACGCAAGCTATCACTTTCAAGCCTTGGGAGAGCGCATAAGCAACCTTGTCTGCAACAAACTGGAAGAGAGCAAGGATGAAAAAATCGAATAGACTAGTTTATCTGTATATGTCATTACATAGGAATAAGTATACAAGTAATACAACTGTTGACAGACGGACAGAATAGTCAGCAGGTAACATTGCGTACCTCATTTGTTTCATTCAGTAATGCTCTTCTCTCAGAGTGACCGAGGATGACCCAATTGATACCCAAATTGACAAGCATCTCAGCACTGCATTAAACATCAAATAGGTAAAAAATAATTTACACAAGAAACTGATAAGCATGAACGAATTACTTGTATCTTCGTATGACACCCAACACTGCATAAGGCTACTCGTAATAACATGCTAACAGGGAGATTCAAAAGCAACCAGCCTAAAATTCAGTAAATGTTTCTTGTGCTATTCTGGTACCATTGCAACTGTAAATAAAAGGATCATTTGCACGCTTGTCCACAGTGACTGTTGTTTACGTGTTAAATAAGAGGATTCCAAGATGTAGTGCACAAAAGTAATTTAACATTTCATAGTCAGCTCAGATGTAGTAGTTCAGATGACTGGACGAGTTGAACACATGAGGATTCCATTCTGATTGAGGAGGTTCTACAGATGCTATAAGGTGCCGATAATGACACAAAATTGACTACCGCCAGAAGGACGCCAACATATTCATCATATATGATTCATATAAGAAGTGGAGATGCATGAATAAATGTCAACCATATTGAGTCCAGGATGAAAGAATGAGACTAAGATAAAGATAATAGCAATCTAATAGGGTAATTCAACATAATCTCCGATATCAGCAGGAGAAAACAGAAAAGATACAACTGATATGGATCGATTCGTTGCTTACCTAACTTCACCAGTAAAAGCACCGCCTTTCCGGACCCAACAGTTTTGTGCAGCCACATGAAAATCAGGCCTCAGCAAATTTTTAACCAGAGTAAGATACACAAAAGGAGGGCTAACAACTACCTCTGCACACATAACCATGATAGAAATTAAAGGTAAGATTCGATAATAGTTGCATACAGAGATACAAGAATTCACAATAAAAACACAGAACGTTTTAAATACAGTAATACACCAAACATGTTGAACAAAAAGGATGTACACCAATGAAATAGACCTTTTCAATGAAATTAATCAAATCATATACATCCAATCCAACCCGTGTTAAACGAGGAGCTAATTCAATTCTCAACAGAATGCAGCACCATGTTATCGTTATCAGCTACTCCATACAAGGACTACATCAGATGCTCTATTTCTGACTATACTCAATAATCAGGAAATAAGATCTCTACGAGATTCCAAGATCTAAACATTTATTAACAAAAACATTACTAAGAGGGGGCCGAAAATAGACTGTCAGAGTAACATAGCATTGCACTTCAGAAACATTAGCATGCCTTTACAACATCACAAAGTTGCGTGAATGTATCTATGCAAGCGCAAGCGCATCAATAACATATACGGAGTACATGGCAATGCATCTTAGGTTTAATTACCATTCCAAGCATGCACGGAATCACAACAATTACAATTACCGACATGATAGTAAGGATCTTAGATACGAAGATTACAAACTCACCCACGACATCTTCTGAGGGAACTTCGGATTCATTCAATGTAGTGACAAGCTTCTTCACTTCCTCATATGTTCCATTCTGAATAAATGCAATAACTTTCACTCACAATTTTCGCAAAACCGAATTAACAATTATCAGTAATAAGGAAACTCAATCTCCAAACACTACAAGAACAATTTACTCACTGTATCAATCAGTTTAGCGCTTAGCTAAGAGGATTCGTAAAACAAAAGCTGAAATTGCGAGTAATTCGTCGCAAACCAGATTTAACTAGCTTCCATTACATAGCTAATTAATTTGTCGAAAATATGATTTATCAACTAAATATCATCATCAAACATGCTCTAAACATACTCCCACTGTGAAATCGTTTGTTTAGCTTTGATTAAAATATACTCCGTATTCAATATAATTATATAAAGGTACAGATGATTGAGACGGAGGAAGCATGATAAATTATACGGGATTACGGGGTAATCAAGTCGTGATTAACAACTTCTCAAACTACAAAGTTAAGATCTTAAGCAATTCTTAAATCAATTCTTCAACATATGGAAATTACAATTATGATAAAAATTAATTAATGAGAACAATCTATATATCACGAATCATGCCGGTACTCGCTTTGTCTGAGTTAATAGTTTACATTTGACTTATTTTCCATAAAGGAAGAATAAAACCAAGGTAAATTATTCACTGCCACATAGGGCGACATTATAGGGAATACCGAAAATTAAACTAAAGTTTCACTGCCTCTATCTCAACCGTTTATTTATATTTTATATTTTCCGTGAGGGGTAATTAGAGGTAAACAAATAATCGTGCTAGGGTGACCGTCCAGGCTATAGTCTTTATAAGACAATTGAACAAGTAAAGTAAAAAGAGTGTATACTCAAATAAAACGTAAACAAATGATCAAAACGGAATATAATATAGAGAGAGGAAAAGGAATTACGCATTTCCAGTTGCCGCCGACGAAGAACTTTCGAGACATTGTTGTAGAAATAGAGTTGAGGGATGAGATCAAGTTCGAGAGAATGCTTTGTTAATTTTGTGTGACTTTTTGTGTTGAAATAATGAAATGTCGTTTTTATATGTTGTCCTCTCTTTGTTTGTTCTCCAAGACACCTTTATTTAATCTTTTTTTTAAAAAGGAAAATAATATAATTTCTTTTCTTTTTTCCAATTTTTTAAATATTTATATGCGGTTTTATTCGGGTGGGTTTATATAATATACGCGTAATATTTACCATAAAAAAATAAGATATTTTATTACTATTATGATGTTGTTACTTGTTTGATAGGGTGGTAATGTGGTATAGTTTCGATAAAATTCATGAAAAGGAATCGAACAAAAACAATAAAAACTTGCTGGATGGACTGGGTTTTCATTCTAGTTAATTGAGCAACTCCGATGTCAAGTGAATTTATACTACTATCGATAAACCATGATTCATCATTCATGTAATGCGTTTAAATATAACAATACTACACTTATATGACACGGTTTTAGAGAAGTATTTCGTATTAGAGTAAAACCACTAACTAATTAGTTTAAATATCTTTAAATAACTACTCATATTAACTTTTATTTATCGTTTTAGATGTAAAGCAGTTTTACATCAGACTTTTAAAGCGGATTTACATGAGACTTTCTCGTGAAAAAAGAAGGTGAAATGTGGGCCATGTGGCATGCCTCATTCTAGCTTAGACATGACTTGCAATCTTGCATGAGACATGACATACAAGAGTCATGATTACATGCCGCAAACACAGAGATTCTATGAAATTTCATCCTTGGCTGATCAAAAGAACCATGAGCCATTAAAGGATTAAAGGCATAAACCATGATAATTAAAATAAAGTTATGCACAAATATTCGAACCCAAAATATACCACCAAAGAGAGCATAATACGGCAAAAGCATCGTTCCATTCTAGTCCTAACCAGCCCAAATCTAAACTAAACCGAATGATAAGAGACCCAAAAGCAAAAAATTGTTCCTTTGTATGTGGTTAGTACGAGTATATGGTTAATCCGGTTCTTATCATCCGTTCACGAGAGAGAGCGAGCCATTAGAACATTGCCCCTCCACTTTGCAGTGAAAGGTATTTAAACACCGCTGACCATTCCTGTTTAGTGGGTTCAAGCACTGGAATAGCATCGTCGATCTTAGGAGCCCACGTTGCTCCGTACACATCTGTCAGCTGCCACGTCACCTTCTCAGGTATGTCATCGAATTTGAAAGCTTCAATAGAGATTCTCGGCTTTGGCTTTGGCTTTGTTTCGGTTTTCTGCTGCTTTGGGGCCGCAGCTGCAGAGTTTGGCCCTGACTGCAAATGCACAATATTGGTGTCTAATTAATTGCTGAATAACAAGTTTCTGAATTCGTCGAGATTGAATCACTGGGTAGAAGATTGAATAAAAACCCAAGGTAGGATTTATACGATTTTCACGGAAAAAAAAAAACATGAATTAAAATCAACTAACCATATTATCAGCATCAGAGTCAGCTTTCCTCTTCTCCCTCTTCTCCTTAGGAGTAATTCCGGATTCAATGTAGCGGAAGACTTCCTTCTTAGACCGCAATCGACAGTTTGTGACCGGAGATATGAAATACTGTCCATAGATACAAAGATGAACCCACAAGAAAATGTCAGATCAGAGAAAGGAAGAGAGAAACAATCAGCAAGACCGACATATACAATAGATGCCTGGGGCGTATAGTCAATGCATAGCACAAAGGGAAAAGTCTTCAACTAATTTTTACTGTCTCCCAAGCAATTTGACCCTTAAACCGACGGCTTTTTTTAGACATATACATGCAGCTCTATCGAGATTACTCCGAGTTCATTGTCACAGTCGTTCAAGTTAATTAAGAAGCTAGATCAACAGTTCAGTCCCCTTTTCCGAGCACTGACCGAAAGCATATAGTTCACCAACACTCCCAATGTCACATCATAAAGAATTGTCTTAGCTATTTCGGGAACGAAGACTATCATGTTCCAAAGCACATGGACATAATATAAAATTTGAGGGAGAAAATTGATAAGCTTGGCAATTTGAAAGTTTTAAGCAGCCAAATAGACTAAGCATTCAGGAGATCAGTAGACATATAAATAATCCTACCTTTTGTTTCAAAGCCGCAGTTTGAAAGTTTTGGGTTCATAGCATAAACATTTAGCATACAGCTACAGAAACAAGCATCTCTTCGGAAAAGCTTTCAATTGAAGTATCTTATTATTAAGTAGTTATGAGAGTTTTTATCGAAATGGGAATAATGGAAACATGTGTAGATGTAACTTTCTCCGGGTATATGTTACAGAACATATCTCCAAGAAGTTTGATCAACAATTCCGCTCCCTTTACCGAGCATTAACCAAATGCATAAAGTTCACCGACAGTCCGACAATACCAATGTCACATTAGTAAAGGGTTGTTTTAGCTATTTTGGGAACGAAGACTATCATGTTCTGAACTACAAGAACATAATATAAAATTTCTGAATAACAAACCAATAACTAGGAAGAAATTGATAAGCTTGGCAAAGATGTCTAGTTCTAAACCACGAGATAGATTAGCATTCCGGGCATCAGCAGACATAATATACTCCAGTTACAGAAACAAATAAACAATCATCTCTTCAAAATAAAAGCAAATAAAAGCACCGTAAAAAAAGTGAGCCAAAGAGAAGAGAACAGGAAAGAAAGCCCGGAATGAGGAAGATGATAAAAGTAAAGAAAAGCAAAACGAAAAAGAGCGAGAAAGAACACAAACTCCCTGGAATGGACAATGAATATATTTAGCATGGATACTAATTAAGAACCTAGTTCAGGCAAAAATGGATTGAAATAGGCGAATCTATAACCTAGGAGCACTTATAAATTTAGACATATACTCAAAAACATCTGTATTCAAGAAACTTTTTCCTGTACTATCAAATACACTAGTAGTGGTATGAAGCAGAAAATGCTGAGACACCTGAGAGTATTGGATTTCTGGGTAATGTTCCATTTTTGGACATGTTTCCACAACTGTTTGTGATTCCTTTTCGGCTTTTCCAATAACTAGTTACCTACCCAAGGAATCGCCAATCTTCACTTATGCATTATTTGGAACTAAGGTGGGAAATATAGGAGACAAACTATAAACAGCTATATCTTACCTGCAAGAATATACTTCACAAATGAAAAAGCTTAACCACTTTATTCTTATTTTTGGTCGTTTACTCATAATAGACAGCATCGACAAGATGATTTAGGCATAACCGACTTTTTACAATTTTTTTAGCAAAAAAAGCACTGCTTATCTTGGTTTTGAAATCACTTCAGACTCCATACAATTAGCTCTCTCAAAACTGCGTTATCTACCATATCACATAGATCAAACGAGCACAAGATGTCACATAAGATTTGGTGATGAAATTTTGGCATACTAACAATCGGAGGAAACCCTACGCCCGACTACAAATAGGGTAAACTGACTTAGATGGGAAAACTCTCCACTATAAGACCAAAACGACAAAACATTCAGGTTTCCAAAATGGTAGGAAACGAGGAAACACATGGAGCATTAACTACCACCAGTTTCTCAACACGACAAATTTATCGAAACTTTTGAGATCAAATCAACTATGTACTCGGATTATCCTACAGATACCACATATCAAATCTTTCAAATAAACTATGTAAGCAAATTCCACATTTTTGCAAATATTTCATCCTTCATATTTCATCATAATCTGTATCTCACAGATGCCAAAAATCAAATCTTTCTATTACATTCCTTCTTAAAAGTCAAAATACAATGTATCCCAAATTCCGCATTTTTGAAAACAATTCATTCTTAATATTCGTCATCTCAATCAAATCCATCCGTAATCAAATCAATTACTCCCCATATAATCAAATCATCTCACCTATAACAAAGATCAAATCTTTCTCCTATATACCTTTTTCAATCTAACAAAATACCCCGAAAATCCAAAAAAAATCCCTCAGTAAAGTGAACACAAGGAACAGAAAAACAAATGCCGAAGTTAAACACACATATTCATTCAACACGACTCAACGTCTTAATCCCGAAATCATCTCAGGTCGACTAACACGAATCATAAATCAACAGACAAAAAAATCATCAAAAACATACTGAACAATTTAGTAAAATCCAATCATAGATGCCAAAAATCAAATCTCTCCCCAACATTCTTTCATTAAACTCCAAAATCCAAAATATTCTCCTAATAAATTAAACACCAGTCTTTATCAGAATAATTAAAACACCTGCAAAAAACACACCTTTCACCCAACCCTACAACAAAAACAATAACAAAAAAAATGGTCCCGAAATAATCCAGGGTCGACTAACACGAATCATCAACACCACAAAATAACAATTTGGGGTCGGCTAACATAAATCATCATCTCATAATTTAAAAATCTCGGGTCGACTAATACGAATCATCATAAAATAAAACCAACACAAGTAACAGAAAAAACAAAACAAAACAAAACAATGCCAGGGCAAAACACACATACACATTCATTCAACGACACGAATAAGTCGCGAAAATAATAATTTGGGGTCGACTAACATGAATCATCGAAAAAAAACAAAAAACCGTAAAAGAAAAAAAAAGACAACCTTGTCCCTGGTACCAGCAGAAGTACTATTAGTATTAGTCCGAAGAGTCTCCCTAAACCCCCAACCCGGAGGCAGCCAATCGGGTCGGTTCCTTTCATCAGTAACATCAACCGAAGTTTGACGTGGGTTACTCCCCTTTTCGCCTTTGGGTTCAACTTTGGGTTCACCTTTGGGTTTGCCTTTGGGTTTCCTATTTCCGTTAGAAACCGGGGACTGACCAACCGGGTTCGGGTTAATGTATGCGCCGGGGTTCAGAAGTGGGTCGATGTGGTACCGGTTTTCCATTTGTTCAGGGATTTTTGAGAGAGAAAAATGGGGGAGAAATGGAGAGGAGTAATTATGGTGATTTGAGTTAAAGTATTTGAAGGGAAGGGAAGTGTGAATTTATGGGAAGTTATCGAGGAGATTTGTGAAAGGGTGTGTCAAGTGAGACCAAAGAATGATTTTTTGAGTGTTTTTGGTTAATGTTATTTTGTGATTTGTCTTGTCATTCCATTTGTCTGAGTTCGAGTCCATAAGTTATTGAATAAGACCGTCTTATATTATCCCGAGTATAACGATGTACTCCGTTATACTTCGTCTGACTTCAGACGGCTTATTCCGTCTCAAGGTTTCAAATGGGCCTTATGATATACGACCATAAAAGTGGTTACATAAAGCCCGTTTGAAGCTTTCAGTCGGGACTGGCTGTCTGAAATGAGAATTTGTGATTTATTGCAAGTGGTATACGAAGTATATTAATAACTCAAATATAAGATGTAGATGGCAGGTTAAAACCATACGGTATAACGGTCTAACAGAAGAATAGTAGGCGTTTCGCTATAAGTTGGGTGCAATTTAACGGTTTTTTTATGACCGTTATTAACTATCAAATCTTTGTAATCGTATATAAACCGTCAAAATCAAATGTTTGTCGAGTTGTTGAGTCGGGATGGAATTAGGGGATTGTGTTTTCAAAAAAAAGATTGAGTAGTCGCATGCTAAAACCGTTATATACCTATGTCTTGGTCATTTTTTTAACCTATATCACGAGTGCCTCATTGATTTGTTTACATTTCAATGTCGAGAAGTTTTTTTAATGGTTAATTCGATCATCCAATTGCAAATCACTAAAACTTGTGAGAGACGGTCTTTCAATAAGTTATTGAGAGCCCATTCCTCCGTACCCTTTTGTTTGTATTTCGTGACCCTTTTATTGTTAATCGTGACATAGTGATTTCGTACCTATTTACATGATAAATGTACCCATTTTCCTAATGTGTACCTATTTTATTAGGTTTAGTACCTATTTTACTAGGTTTAGTACCAGATTTTCTTAAATTTGTACATTAGTCTCTCAGGAGACTTACTCATTGCAAATTTGTCTAACTGTAATCTATTAGCTACAATCACAGGTGGTCTCTCTTGTATTTCTTGGTCTTTATGTCAAAAGTAAATGTAAACAAGTGTACTGCCAAGGAGATAAAAGAAGCCCTGTTCTCTATTCCTGCTGCTAAATCGCCAGGTCCTGATGGGTTTACCAGTCAATACTTCAAAGATGCTTATGAAGTTATTGGAGATGATATAGAAGCAAGTGTGAAAGAATTCTTCCAGAATGGACAGTTATTGAAGCAGCTCAATGCTACCAATCTTACCCTGATTCCAAAAAAGAACAGACCTGAGAATGTTGCTGACTTTAGGCCTATAGCCTGTTGTAATGTGCTCTACAAATGCATTACAAAGGTTATCTGTAATAGGCTAGTCAATGTGCTACCTGATATTGTGAGTGATAACCAGAGTGCCTTCATAAAAGGAAGAGACATTGTTGATAATGTACTGATTTGTCAGGACCTGGTAAGGCTTTATAATAGAAGGTGCTATTCTCCTAGATGTATGATGAAGATAGATCTCAAGAAAGCATATGACTCTATTGAGTGGGAGTTTATAGAGCATATGTTAAAGGCTTTGAGATTTCCTAAGGTAGTTATTGGCTGGATAATGGAATGCATCACCACTCCATCATTTTCTATCTGCCTAAATGGGACTACATTTGGGTATTTCAAGGGGCAAAGAGGCATCAGACAGGGAGATCCCATGTCTCCTCTCATTTTTACCCTATGTATGGAATACACTAGTAGAAAAAGTGTAATTTGCGGCTCTTTATTTGAGGCGTTTTATTCAACATGCCGCAAATATAAATTTAACTTATATATATTTTTTTTTTTTTTTTTTTTAAACACCCAAAGGAGGGTATTATACCATAGCTATGAAATCGTTCTGCGCTAATTCTACAATGTCAGAAGGCGCATCATCGAGCCAAACTCTTCTACCCAGCATCCATGGATAGAAATGAGCAAGGGAATGAGCAACCGAATTAAAATTGCGACGAATAAAGGAAAAACTAAAGGACTCAAAAGACAAACAAACAGATAAAATATCATCGTAGACTAAATAAATATCGCTTCGGCCTTGTTTCTTTGATCGGAGATTTTCCACCACGTTGAGGCAATCACTTTCAAAGACGGCGCGTGTGACTCCTGCTCGCCTAGCTTCTTTAGCTCCCTGTAGAATCGCCATGGCTTCCGCAAACTTCGGCTCCATCTCGACGTCCTCTTGTATTGCAACACACCATTCTACTCGCCCTTGACTATTCCTTCCAACCACTCCCCACCCGACACCCACTCCACTCACCAGCCCTGCATCCACATTGATTTTTATGACACCCTCCCCCGGTGGCACCCACTTCCGTTCAGCTGCACCGTCCCCCTCGCCATTCTCTCCTACCACTCCCTCGCTCCTTCTAGTCCTAGGGCTTCCATCTCTAGCCGTCGTGGTAGCCATCCCCTCCATCTCCATCAACAGCTCTCTCGTACGTCTGATGACCCAGTCCGCTCGCCACTCCCCGTCTTCAAAAATGGCTTTGTTCCGTCTCTCCCAAATAGCCCAGCACCCCACCATAAATGCCACCCGCTCTCTCGCATCCATCTCACCTAAGACCGCTTCCACCCAATCTCGCACCCTTCTGTGCTCCCTCCCCATACCAACCTCCAGCTCCAAACCCTCCCATACCCCCCCAACCCACCCACAATCCCGGACTACGTGGAGACAAGTCTCCGTGCAGTCCTGGCACCGTGGGCACATAGTGTCCGTCAATTCCGATCGGGCTGCAATATTCTTCTTTGTGGCAATAGCCTCATGACAGAATTGCCAAAAGAAGACTTTGATTCGAGGTAAGACCGGGGTTTTCCAAACAACATTCCAAAGCCTCTTATCGAGAGCATGGTCGGAGGACCCCGCAAACTCAGACCCATCCCCGTTAAGCACGTGGTATGCCGACTTGACTGTGTATTCGCCATCTTTCTCCGGGTCCCAACACCACTCATCCATGGGCTTGGCTTCACTAAGCCGAATATTCAAGATACGGTCCGCCTCAAAAGGTAAGAACAAGGCCTGAATCTTTCCGACATCCCATTTTTCACCATCAGCCGTCATAAGCTCCGCTACTAAAGTATCCTCGGCATGTGGCCTGGGAGAAATGACACGCCGCGTCTGTGTACCAGGCATCCAAGGATCCTCCCAGACCTTCGTCGTCAGGCTGTCTCCTATCCTTCGCCGAATGCCCCTATCGAGGACACTCCGGGCCTCCCAAATTCCCCGCCACGTGTAGCTAGGGTTCGGGCCCAGCTCAGCTTCCATAAACGAGGAGGTAAGGAAATACTTACCTTTAAGGACCCGCACCATTAAACTCTCCGAGTTCGTCATTAACCGCCATGCTTGCTTCCCCAGGAGTGCCATATTAAATTTCTTGAGATCACGAAATCCCAAACCCCCCCGGCATTTAGGCTTGCATCAAATATCACATGTGAGGCGTTTATGCCTTTAACGCCTCAAATAGACTCGGGAATCATATATATACATAAATAAAAAGGCGTCCATCTCTCGTCTCTCGTCTCTCATCTCTCATCTCTCATCTCTCAGATGTAAAACACAAGACAATAACCCTAACTCCCAACCTCCTCACTCCCTCTATGTCAACATTTTCAACAGTCGGCTCAACCACCACCGTCGCCTTACCACCGTACATCTGGTAAAAACTAAAAACTCTCTCTTTTCTCTCCGATTGACGGATCTTATCTTTAATTATTACTTGGGTTATGTTGATCTTGGCTGAATTCGTTGATTATTTCTATTTCAAC
>JAGPOY010001977.1:0-15801 GCA_018983105.1 Silene uniflora | reverse complement strand
ACCACTAAGCTGCCTCTAGAGCGCAGCGGTTTAAATAAAAAAAAAAAGGAAATTCGTTTTAAATTGGACTTTTTGAAGCAATTTTAGGAAAAAAATGCAATTTAAAGGAGTAATTTTAAGAAAATATGCACGTAAGGGAGTAATTTAATAAAAAATAAACTTATGAGAGTAATTTTAAAACACCATTTTAAAATATAGTAATTTTAAAAAAAAAAAATTTAAAAGGAAAAGTAAAATCTAATTTACTCTAAAATGAATGACCCAAGTTTACTACTGCACCCTTTCACTCGGGCAGAGGAGTAGTAATCTAATTCATAAAACAAGATCATGATTGTAATTTACACTTGCCCTATGTCTAAAAAACCCAAAAAAAAAAAAAAAATTAAATATTGCTCCTTTTTCAAAATCCAGTTTTTTATAATTATTATGCTATAAAATATTTTCCTAAAGTTATAAAAGAAAAAAAAAACAGAATATCGAAGTGTATGCTAAGGGGGTAATTATAGGAAAAAAAATTATAAGTATAAGTGTGTAACACAACACCTTGGCCCAAATCCAGAGTCGGGAGAGATTACTCATGATAGCTCGCCAGGATATGTACTTGGTCCACAGATTAACACGAGTGCCTTTTAGTGCATTTTGTCCTCACTCATATGCATCCCGAGAACCTTCCTCATGAGGTCACCTATTCTAAGACTACTCTCAGTCAAGTACGATTAAATGTGAAGTTCATTTGCATGGATAACCAGAAAAGAAAGTGCGCTTTATTGATATGAGTAGTATTTTCAATCTCTGTAAGCATTAGTCATCCAAGTTTATCAATGGGCACCCTGCACCCAAATAACGTCTTCAGTTAACATGGAGTACCTTAGCGAATGGGAGTAATACAATATCGGTTGCCCGAGGTAATAGGCATCAAATAGACCATAAAGAAACTACATTTAATAAAGATGAATAGTTTAGTCGATTACATAACTTAAACTAAAAACCAAAGGAAAGTACAACTCCAACTAAAACAAATAAAAGTCTAAAGAACAACGGAAGCTAAACCTGTGATCGACTCGTCGGCGCCCGTCCAAACCCGCAACAAGCTCACAAATCAATACCTGCTATACCCACTGCTCCCCATTTGTCGGAAATATCAAACAGTTCACCGCAGCTTTGAAAACATTGAAGGGTCAGTAAATCTACACAATTAATCACCACAACAACAACACTGACAAGCAAAACCACACAAGCAATAATCCACCATATCCAATCTCCAAGATCCACAAAGGCTCTCATCGCAACGAGTAGTCGGGTTCCCATCGCAACAGGTAACCCACTCCAGCTAATGCCAAACCGCAGCGTGGTCATCAAATTCCCGCTCATCGCAATGAGCGATCCCAAGTCATTAATGTGCACAACCCCCTTACGACGGGAGTCACAAGGGGTGATGTATCACTTTTATATACCCTTTTTATAACTCCTCGCATAATGTTTTGCATACCGTTTTCGTGCCTTTTATGTCATTTATATGCCTTTATAGTGAATTGGCAATACTACCGCTACTTTATGTTTTAATGCAGAAATGACGCATTACGAGGAGAATCGAGTTAAGATGAGCATTGCGGTTATGGCATAGCGGAACACACGAGGCATGGCACGAGGAACGAGGTGACTGGAAGAGAAGACGAAAGGGAAGAACGACCAGAGCCTGATGCCTCGATCGAGTACACCTTGGCTCGATCGAGGACTCTAAAGGAGGCTTAAAACGAAAACATGCAATCTTGGAAGTTGGTGCCTCGATCGAGTACAACCAGGCTCGATCGAGTGCCTTGGCTCGATCGAGTACTCCCAGGCTTGATCGAGGAACCTTTTAGAAGGGCTGAGTTCCGTACTTTTCTAAAACACTTTCTTCTATTCTTTAAATAGAAGACTCGCGAATAAATTTAGGTTACGCTTTAGAGGCTTTATTTTTAGACGCTTTACTTTTATGCTTTATTTTGGATGCTTTATTCTACTCTTCGGACAGTTGTAGTTTGGATCTCTCTCTCGCACTTTGTTCTTAATCTTTCCTTGCTGATTATTACGATATTAATCGTTCTTCGTTATTGATTTTATCCTTTATTATTATTCTCCTTTGATCATGTTTTCACTTATTATTATTGTTGTTACTAGATCCAGCATGAGTAGCTAATTCCCTCATCTAGGATGAAGGGAATCTAAATAGATTAAAAAGGGATAATTAATTGGTTGCTAGTTAATCGCATGATCATCGTTTGTTTATTGTACTTCTTCTATTTTATTGATTTTGGCCTGAATCGATAGATTAGTAGAGCGAATTAAGACTTTCACCGACATGGTTAGGATTAATTTAGGGTGCGATAACCAAATAGATTGTGTCTAATGATAGCGATTGCATGTTAGGCTAAATCTAAAGGGCATAAAAGAATCGACCGATCTTATGACCTTAGATGATCTGATTGACCTAGTAACTAATTAAGATTCCCCTATAATCGACTTAGTGAACCGAAAATCCTAGACTTTTAATATTATTGTTTACACTCTTACTTACTTGCCTTTAGTCTTTAGACAAAACAATCAAAACCCCCAACAAATCGGTTACCCCTAGACTTTATTAACCTTAGCAAACTAATCATTACCGCCTCTCTGTGGATTCGACCCTTTCTTACTGCTAGCTACCTAGTTAGTGCCGAGTTAGGTTTACTTTGATTTAGGGGATACGACTTCAAGGGGCGAACAAAAGGATGAGACCATCTCCCGACATGGCTCACAATATCCAATCCAAACACCTCCAACACCACAAACACAATATCACAAAACTACAATTAACAATCACTCAATAAACAACACTCAAGCAATTAATTGTATAAACATACCGTGTAGGAAAAACCCTACCTTATTCTCGCAAATCTGGTAAAATAGCGCAAAGACGATCTATTACGGCTCTTCTACGAAGTCCTCACCTAACAGACAATATACATGCAATCCTAATCAAGATCTATACATACAAAACCACCAATTTCCCCCAATTTACCCAAAATAGGGTTTAAAACTTATACCAAATGCAATAAAGACGGAAATCTAAAACTTACAATCCGATAGACGCGCGAACTATGAAATCCGAATAACGAAAATGATAAATCCTTGCTTGATAGTTGATTAGAGTGATTAGGGGGTGAATTAGGTTTGTGAAATGATTATGAAATGTTAATGACAACTGAAATGTTTAATATATACTCCCTAATCATTCTAACCAAAACCGCATGATAATAATAAGAGGTGATTTTAAAAAAACTGGATTTTAAAAAGTAGAAATTACTCTTTAAAAAATGGGTAAATTGATAAGCACGCACTACCAACTTTAGCCCTCTTATTAGAATCACTACCAATCTAAATAATCTTTCATAATCACTATTAGAAAAACCATATAACTATGACCAACATTTAACCCAGAAAATGTTATTAATTTCATGAATTTCATATTTCCACCTAAAATCTTATCTTTCATTCCTATTCTACTCTTTCCCTTGTTAATTATAAGTTAGTCTTTCACCTGTTTCTTTTCATTTCTTTCTTTTTTGCTTTGCTTTAGGTTTGTCTTCTTCACTCCGCTTCTTTTTCTGGGCTAGATTTCTAAAATAGCATTTTTCATGGCGATTTTGTGCAAGATCTGTCCTGCCCATTATTCCAAAATTTCGAGTCAGATTGTGAGTACAAAATAGTTTTGGATTTAGTTGTAAATGAGACTCTTGAGTTGAAGTTGTTAATGTTTTGTTATAGTTGTCAACCTTTACCCGTGGATCATTCGACTTATCTGTTAGTTTCATAACACACGGGGAACTTGAGTCTGAAGTTAGCTTTTCTGTGTTTGACTGGCCATAATTTCATTGATGTGGGCGTAGCAAATCGGTAGCAAATTAGATTTTCAAGTTTCAAACTTCTGGGTTAGATTTCTGAAATAAGAACGCGTGCAATGACAACAAATCAAAAAAAACATAATTAAAATAGAAATACAGAGACATATTTGCTTAAGACGAATAACACAATGATAATAAATACGAAACGAACATTTAGACAAAAGGCGAAAAATTTTAGGGATTGATAGGAGGAGAAGATGAAGGGAGGGTGTCGTAGGATCAAATGAAAGAGAAGAAAAGGGTTAAGTGAAAGCAGGGGTAAACTGGTCAATATGTTATTAATTTCAATCGAAAGTTGGAAATGGTAGTGATTTTAGGTCGGAGTTAGTTATTTGGTAGTGATTATGAAAGATTATTTAGATTGGTAGTGATTGTGTAAAAGAGGGATAAAGTTTGCACCGTTAATAAATTTACCCTTACAAAATCTAAACAAAGTCTTGTTGTTTATTTAATTGGATTCTTTTTGTAGGGAAAATTTTTATTTTTTTAGTATATCAAAGATTTAATTTAATTTCAGTTGTCTTTTCAGTTTCAATTACCTTTTTATTTAGTTGTAACTTGATAACTCTATATATATCTATGTAGACCTATTTATTCACTTTTTATCTGATAAGATTGTACCTTAGCAAGATTTCTACCCATCATATAATTTTTAATGTTTTTACAAAAATAAAAATAAAAACTATTACATGAAGGAAATGTTTCGAAAGGATCTTTTTTCCATCTAAAAAGGCAAACAACAATAATATATAACAACCATATATCTAATTTACATTATTAACTAGACAATTACATGTAATTAACATGTTCTTATTCTCTTATGTACATTGCACTAAACTTGTATAATCCAACTACTCTTGCTCCCAATAAGGATATGCTCTGAGGAATAAAGTCCCGAGATTGACGTCTGTAATAAATCAATAATTAGTTATTTGGAAGCAAAGGTGACAAACAAAGTATCAATGCTTTTGAGTGTGAGAAACGTCCATACATGATAAATCTCTTTTTACACACAATGACAATATGCCAGATAGTGTATATAATCCCCCTACTACTAAGAGAATAAAACTTCTCTTAGTTTTCCCTCCAAAATGTATCAAACTTAATAAGGAAACAACTAAAACTTTCTTTTAATAAATTTGTATCTTTTCCTTAAAATATAATCTTATTATAATTATAATTATACTCTAAAAATTATGATTTTTTTCATTATAATAAAATAAATTGGTATTCTCTTTGATTAGTTTTCATTTCAATTTTTTTAAATATCAAAATAAAATAGAGTGAAATCTTAAATATTAATAAGGGTATCGATTTAAATAATACCCTAAAAAATAAAATATCTATATATATCGCGCAGTAGCGCGGGCTCTATACTAGTTGATATATCATGAACCAAAATACCTTTGAACATGATAATTGATAATTATCGTCAACTTTAAATCTTGTTGAAGGAAACTTCTAGGCCATCTGCTGGTACGGGATGTGAAAGATATATAATTGACATGTCAGGATTAGTTAACTTCCAGCTGCAAATTTAAATAATAACATATAAGATACGCTATTTGCAAATATATAATTAATCCAAAAAAAAATTCTATATGTATTCTAGGTTTTAATAATTTATTTTTTAAAAGTCATAATTGCTATTTTTTAGCACATAAGTATAGTCTACATGTATCTTTAGATGGTGTAATTAGAAAGAGGATTATTCCAGCAATAATGATACATTTATTTGCATTTTGGAATTGTGTTGATTACTAGTTTGTGGTGAAATGGAGTATAGTATTGATGATAATATGTTTCATTTGAAGAAGTGTTGCAAGCCATATGCCGAGTGATCGATGACGGATTCAAGTCAAGAAATGAAGAAATCCAAAAAATAATCATTCAAGTCAAGAAATGGAGAGTATGGTATTGATGATAGTATGTTTCATTCTTCTTTTAATTTTGAATTTAGAACAACTTTAAGCAACATTTACCTTCTATGTGAAATTTATTCTTTATTTTATTTTATTAAAGACTGCCTTAATTAAACAAATAAAAGAAATTAATTTTATGATAGATGATGAGTAAAATAATTACAAAATATTACCTGTATCCCATAACCAAGTGATGGAGGAAGAGAGCAGTAGTTAAACGAGAAAGCATACTTCCGGGACAAGATCTTGTGCCTCCTCCGAAAGGGAGGTATGCTCCATGTTTTGGACGAAACTGACGAGTACAATTATTTGTAGTATTTTTAGTATTAAATAATTAATTTGCAATATACATTTATATGGGTCTTTAAGAGTATTAGAAAAAACAAATGGAATATAAATACTACTCCCTCCAAATTCATATGTTCTTCCCATTTCATTAAAATACTACTCACATATAATAGAGAAATGAGAAGAACATATATATTTGGAGGGAATAATAATTTACAAGTTCATATTGTTGATTAAAGTGATGATACATGTAGTACAAATTATTTTTCAACATTTTTTCTTTAGATTAAAATTCAAAACATATTAACAACATATTATCTCTATTATGGTTATTTATTTAATTTTTATGGAACAAATTAAAGACAAACGATGAGGAGGAAACCCATTGTATCTATTGTTGTATAATAAAAACGTATAATAAAATGCAACCGATATCTCATGTTACTCATTAGACGCCTTCTAAGCTAGAACGGGTATAAAAATCATTTCGGGAAGAGAACTATAAAGATAATATCTGTAAGAAAAAAAAGTACATGCAATATGTATGGTTATCTATGTAATACTCCATGTTAACTGAAATATTAGGATTGGGCACCCCCTTGAAGAGGTCCAGTAATAAGCTTAAATTACTAGTGCTTAAAGGGAATGATAGTACTACTCGTATCAACAAAGTACACTTTCTTTTCTGGTTATCTATGCGAAAGAACTCCAGAGTTAAGCGTGCTTGGCTGGGAGTAGTCTTACAATGAGTGACCTCCTGGAAGGTCAGGATGCGCATGTGTAGGAAAATAATACGCTGGAAAAGATTTGTGTTGTAGGTCAAGTACATAGCCTGACGAGCTATCAAGAGTAACCGCTCCCGACCCAGGGTTTGGGCCGGGGTGTTACAGTCTACTCATATATGGCTTAATTACTAACTTAAACATTTAAAATTTTGAGGATGAGATAAAAAAAAACTTACTTCCCATCTGTCTGGATTGAAAGTCATAGGATCCTCAAAATTTGATGGGTCCGTGTGAAGGTACCTTAGCCACACAAGTACCATCCATCCTTTTGGTATCAAATAACCTATAAATAACAATCATTTTATTTGAAAGAGATACCCCTAACAACCAATGTTACCATCATTAATTTTTATGGAAAATGTTAAATGCAAGATAATTTGACCTTCAACCTAGTGTCGTCGAGACATTATTCTTTATTGTTACGTCATTGATACTGCCTTACCTAATGTACTTATTTTATTTTCTTAGATGACATTTTTATTTTTGTTGCTAGTTTGACACTTTCCCTTCAATTGAATAATATTTGAATCTGGGGTAAATTGAAAGATAAATTTGTAAGCAAAATCCAAAGACATAAATCATATATTTTGAGTGACATCAAAATATGTAAAGAATCCACAATTTAGAATTACCCACAAATGAATTTTTGCTCAATTTTTATGTAAATTGCATATTGTAACATGCTAAGTTTTGCGGTGAATAAATAGCTTTTTTGGAGGATCTTAAATTGTTTCTACAACTAAAATTTGCAATTTTCCACGAATTAATGCAATGAGAGGAAAAAAACTAGCACATAATAAAGAGACGAAAACCAAAAACAAAGTACATTAACCGATCATTGAACATTTAAGGAGAGAGTAATCACTTGGTTCCGTTGGTGATGTGCAAACCTTAAATTCTAGTTGGTCTTATTTAAGATCACCATAGTCATCTTAAGTTTAAAATGAGTTAAGTATTATTTACCCCATATAAATTAATGTGAGGAGTTTAAACTAACTACTTTTTATCTCATCTATCTATTTGACCCGGGTTCATATTTAAAATGGATTATTTATCTTAAAATAAAAATTTGTGAATTTATAAACCACAATATTATTATAGTTTATAATTTATTCTTTGCATAATTTTTGAGCTCTAGCTCAGCTCAGCCTCGTGTTGTTCCCGTTATAAGAGTCGAGCTGGAGCATTGCACTTAGCCATCACATCTATGGAATATATTCTCATATTTGTGGTTGGAGTGTGACACATTATAGTCAAAAGTTATGGGAGTGTACCTTCAACTTCTATGTCTTCAGTAGCTTTCTTGAAAATAAATCCAGAAATACTAGCTATTCTGATAGTTTCTTCAACGACCTGCAAAACATTGCATTATTATTGCATATGAGGCATTATTTCAAGTTAGTGTTTACGCTTCTCACATATATATATATGTATATGTATATATCAAAATACAAGAACTTTACTTCACGTATTATTCTAAATTGTATGATGTTTGGCTAACACTAAAAATACTCAGTAATAACTAAGACATTTTATAAACTCTTATTTTTCTCAAATGAAGAAAATAAAGAAAAATGAATAAGTTGAGTCAAAGCCTTATCACTAAGATCACAAAAGGCATTATACACCAAAGTTGAATTGCAACTAGTTCTAAAACTCTGAAAGTAAAGTTCAAGTCATGGACTCATGGTAACATAATGTTTATAGCACCATACTACTAATTTGTAAAAAAGAAAAAGTTGCATGTATGGCTAGGGAAGACTTCATCAAATTCGCTAATGGCCCAAGTCATGTCTATCGAGGAGAGAATGTCCACTTCATAAGTTTAAAGATGTTTCGTCCCAAAATCAATTGACACTGGGTGTAGTAACTCTTGGTTTATATAGTAGACAACTCTATCCTTCTTTCCAAAGTGGGATCCCACATGTGATACTTATCAGGGGCGAGAGAATACTTCACACTCTCCCTTACTTGTGAAGTTCTTTATCCTAACAGGCTTATGGGATCCGATACCATGTTTTCCCTCCTTATTACATTTTTGTTCTTAATATGGAATTTTTATCAAGATATCTGGGGGTTCTCAGTTCTCACTCACTACCTTAGAGCATCCACATTGAAGAGGATTTACCATCCTCTTAGATGAGAGATGGTGCTAAGAGGATGTCCTCTTCAATGTGGAACCAACATTGATCATCCTCTTTGGAGGAGGAAGAGGAAGACTTCCTCTATTTTTAGAGGAAGTATAACTTTGGTCCTTGTGTCAACACCACAATTAAAATATAGCATGTGAATATTTTTTATTTGATTTTTCATTAAAAGAAATAATTAAAATATGAAAGAGGAAGTAGAGAGGATCCTCTTTGATGTGGGAAAAAAAATAGAAGAAGAGAAGGAGGAGGATGGAGATAGTGGAAAATGAGTTGGATGAAAGAGAAGGTGATGTGTGAACAAAATAGAGGGAGATGGAAGAAATAAGAGGATGGTAACATACTCTTCAATGTACATGCTCTTACTTTAAGTGTCTTTTCATCCTAGATGCATGTTTCGTAATCTATCTAACACATTTATTTATTTATTTTGAAAACAATCTAACACATTTAATATCCTAATGATTTGAAGATTTTTGGGGGCATGAGAAGTTAGGTAATAAGGACTCTAATTCTTTCGCTTACTTACTGTTTATTTGGGGCATGAGAAGTTAGGTAGGGCTGTAACTGATTTGAGACGACTCGTCGAGCCCTCGGAATCGGCTCGGTCAAAGCTCAGCTCGTGCTCGGTCAAACCGAGCTTGGCTAAATCCGAGTTGAGTCCGAGCTCAGCAAGGCTCGGTTCAGAAGCTCGTTTATAATTTTTTGTATAGTTTTTATACGATAATATTAATTTTATTTCAAATTATATGTTATTTAGGCGCTTATTGGTATTTTATAATCTTATTTGTTTTTTCTAAATATTATATTTAGTTCGATTTAAAAGGCAAGAAAGTCAAAATAATATACGAGCCTCATTTGGAAGATTCTTTCCTTTTTAGATATATTATCATTCCTCTCACTTTTGTAGAATTACCTTTGGCATGTTTAGTGTAAGATTAATGCAAAGGCAGGGTTACAATCTTTTATTTTGGACAATCAAGAGAATTGTGGGACTAGTTGTCTAATTTAGTGGATAACTCGTGTATTCACACCTTGTTTGTGTACTTCAGCCTCAAGGTATCTTCGTATGTCACGTCAGCACCATTCTTCTCCTTTGCCATTTCCATATTCTCTTCCTACACTCAAATATTTCATCACTCAAATATTTCATGTAAGCGATATACTATGCTAGCTAAATATCAATAGACTACAATCTAAACAAATCAAAACAAGTATATATAGCAATGCTAAAATTTGTGGTGGCAGAATAATTGATACTCATTTCAATTAAATTTACTAACCTTATTAAATTATTTGCATATACGGAGTATTAGTTAATGGCCAACAAAAAAAAAAGTCATGAACTGTTACGAATCCATATCCTCCAAATTGAGAAAAATTGATTCCAATCCTTATAACCAAATGAAAATTTCTATATTGAATATAACAGGTAAACAACTTACCCGACTCTATATGACCGATCTGAATGTTTATTGTTGGAAATTAATTATCATTCCTAAATAATTTGATAATAACAGACCCGAAAATGACCCAACCTGAATAGACCTGTCCCGACCAATCGGAACAAAATTCTTGCAAATCTAAACAAACACGACCCAAACCTGGCCCAATTAACTCGTTTGCCGGATCGTTGGGTCAAGCATGTTATTTTGCAATAATCATATTTGTGTAAATCAAGTTAGACGAATATTTTTGTTATTATTTATAATGCAATAGTCGACTATATACTACACTACAATTTTTTTTTTTTTTGAAGTACACTACAAATTTTAAATGATACCTCAATGAAAGGATTATCTTCGAAGGTAAATTAGGAAAGCATTAATTAAAATAAAGTTATGAATTACCCGAAGTTTTTGAAGAACATTAGGATTTTTGGCTAGAAAGTACATCGACCAAACAACTGGATATGCAATGCCAATATAACTTATGGCAATGTTGCTCAAAACATTATCTACCACCTCCTCGTCGCTTAGATGTCTCCCGTCAGTATCCTTCGATTGCATTAGCCCATCCATTAAATCACTTGTAACCCCCATTTTCACACTATCCTTTTTTTTCTTCATCAATTCCAAATTCAGTCTCTTGGTAAGCTTCTTTCGACACTATATTTAAAGAACAATAAACTTTTTGAGTCTATGTTTTATATAATAATAAAAGGTATAAAGTATTACTTTTTTGTTTTAACGGAAATTTCCTTTTCTATTGAATTCTTTATGGTTGATTAACGGAGGAGTTAAGGGTAAGACAAGGATCCAAACTTTGCAATTTTTTTTTCCGTTGAGGACCTCAACGATTATTTTTTTCCGTTAAGGACCTTAACACTAACACCGTTAAGTTTCGTTATGTTTTCAAACTTTATGCTTTATGCTTTATTCAAGTTCAAGAAAGTTTGTAATAGAATTTAGGATTTAATACCGTTTGTAAAGAATGTCTAGAACTCGTCAAGGACGATACCTGAAGATGGAGCTTTATTACATATTGCCTGTCGTCTTTGTAAATGAGTTCATGAATTTAAGTTATAGAGTTCCATTCAAAAAAAAAAAAATGTTGTAATAAAAATGATCGAGACAGAAGAGTAATCAACTTTTTCCCGTTAAAAGAATTTAAGAAAGTTTTGAACCGGATCAATTGTTTGCTTTTATATTCTTAGTAGATGCGCTCGATAGCTTAAAAAATTAAGTTTAAAGACTACGCAAGATTTGTCCCAACTACAACAGATTTTATATAGCCTTGATGGGGATAAATAGGCCGGAAAGATACCTTTAGGGCATGACGATAAGGCGTTCCAGGAAAGTTCCATGGCTGAGCTCTGACTCCTTCATTTACACCTGAGAATAACTTTTCGAAAGCATCGGCCTCGAGACCTACTTCTATACCACCCATGTACCTTGCCATATAGTCCAGTGTTACCTTTTTCATGTACCAAACAATTTCAATAGTTAGATCAACACTTTATCTTTTGTACATACATTTAGCAAACTACTAGTATAATTCATTTCATAAATGATGTCATTTCAGATATAATTTTTTGTGGACAGAGACGAAGTCGACTAGGCCATAGTTTTTTTCAAAATAAAAGATAACTATATATGTGATCAGAAATATATACTCCTATATAAGATTGATTGATGCTTCCAACCTCGGTAGAATTTTAACCTATATTAGCTTCGTCCTAATCGAGGGGACAATATAGTTTCGAATAGCAAACTTCCATGAGGTTGTAGTAGAGTACTCCGTTTGTTCTGTTCATTTGTTTACCTTTTTTATTCATTGTTAGATGTATTCTAATAAAAGGTAAACAAATGATTGGGAGTTGGTACAAACAGAGTATATAGCTTTCTGTTGAGCTGATATTAAAATTTTATTTGACGTGATAAAATTATTATAATATAATCTTCTTGGTTTAACGGTACGGTACAATTTTCATGCATGATCTACGTCAAAACTCGCACAACAGGGGTTATTTAAGGAGAAATTAATTAGCATACCTTTTTAATTTGATAGAAGGCATTTATTCGACCCATTTGAGACCAGGAGTGAAGGGCGGATACGATATAAGGTTGGAATTGTAGCACAAATCGAGCGAGGGCAATTCGCGGGTTGAACTCATTTGAGAGGAAACCCTTAATATGTTGATGACGAGGTCCATGAATAGTTGTTACCGAATAAGGTCCTAATACTTCATCTGAGGGCCAACCTTGTGCAAATTCCGTACTTGACGTTAATACTCTTTTGCAAAGTGACGGTGCGCATGCTATTATGCCTGGCGATCCGTATAGGTATGTTCTATACGCCCCTACATTCCTCCCGTACCTGTAATTTTCAAACATTATTACGAATATCAATTACGACTAAACCTAGTATAATCAACCAAATCCGACTGACCCAGCCCTTACCCAACCAGACACCCGAAGTGTGGACATGAGCTTGACCCGTAATCCGATTTGACCCGACCCAAATGCTTAATGTTGCAAAATGTTCAATACCATAAGTAACTCGATAATAAGTTAATAGCTAACCTGAAAATGACCCGACCCAACCCGATCTAACCCGAATTCTATCAAACCTGCTAGAAACGACCCGACTTGCACCCGACTCGGTTAACCCATTTACCAAGTCGATCTAATTACGGCTGTGCATGTAATATACTTGGTCCATAAGAAAAAATGTATAATAGTACGTAGCGACTTACTTATGCATCTTGGAGGTGATAAAACGGTCGGGACGATGAAGGAAATGAAAATACCACGAAAAAGTGAAATATTCCCCAAATATAGGGAACCCTAAGTGACCTGGTGGTAATTTTACGTTCAATAATTTACACCTAGCTTTAACCGCGGTGGCATACCAAATCTCATTCCACCACCATAAGAGACATGCTATAAGTGGCCATACCAATGCATGAATCACGTACACCATAGTAATTTCCATTAGTTACTTTATTTTTAGTTTGTTAATTACTCCGTATTTATCTTAATTTCCTTCTAATGACACTTTAGAAACGGTATTTATAGGCTAAATCATATGCACTTGTAGGAATATATGATTATTCTAGGTTAAACTAGTCTCAAATATAAAATGACATTAGGTGAAACTCCCAGTTACGTACTCCCTCCATCATGGTCATTTGTTTACCTATTCCATTTATGGGTGTCGGCTTAGTCATTTGTTTACATTTCCACATAACTATTGTCCATATGCATGTCACTCAATAACAATAACTACATACAAATGGTTCCCTCTCCTTTTATTGGTCTTTGTGTCAAAATTAAACCAAAGGTAAATAAATGATCGGGACAGAGGGAGTATTAAACTAATACTTTGACGACTCGGTCGGGAAGAATAGTCAATAAAAATAATAATGCAAGATTTTTAACATAGTTGATATATTTAGCCAATAATAAATTGCATGTCATATATAGAATAACTTGACCCTCGAAGTCTACATAATAAAATCTCAAGAAGAAAAACAGGTAAAAACAAAAAAGAATCTTTAGTCTACGATTTTACATCATGCATGCATGTTGATAAACCAACAACCAATATGCATTCACATTTCAGTTAATTGATCACAGAAAGTTTAAAAATATCAATGTATCCTCAAGTAATTGTCGTGAAATTACTATGTAATATACGTTTTCATCCCTTCAAGTTTAGTCAAATAAATAAAATAGAGATATTAGATGACCTTAGCTATCTATCATCCGACGAAAGCATGCGAGATTCAATTGTATGTTCATTTACACTTAAACTTTAGAGAGAGACGGTTTCTCACTAACTAATAATGGTAAACGAATTCATTTGTTGGATGAAGGTTGCTATTTTAATCTAGGTTATCAAACATCAAATTTAGTAATCTAACCTAAAACAAGACTAATATAAACCATCATTGCGGAGTATGGATCAGATAATGAAAGCAAATATCAATCAAAGAAATAAGAACAAAATATTGAAATTGCCACATTTTTTTTGATTAATTATTGATTAATTGATAACTAGTGTAGCTCCCGTGCTATAGCACGGTTTTTCCAGATGGAAATGTATGAGAAATTACCAATTTAATTGTTGGTATTTTTCTAATTTCAGTTATTTAACATATTATTATGATCAACAATTATACATTTATTGTGTATAAAATCAGAATATCATTATTTATAGTTTAAAATGAAGTAGGGGAGTAGTTAATTAGATAAATATATTAAAGAGTAGAATTTGATGCAGGCGGTAAACTTGGGCGGAAAAAATTTGAGATTTGTTATCTTTTTTCTAGTAAAAAGGGGATGTCAAGTGATTCTCTAAAGGAATAATTATTGCATTATTAAAAAAATTTAGAAACTTTTAACTTAGAGTTTAATATCAATTTTATTTAATTTTAATAAAAAGAATAATAAGTATGAATTAATAAAAAAGATTATAATTATAATTAGAACATATTTATTGAAAAGATAATAATAAGGAAGTTTTCACTTATTTCCTAATTTAGATTGATGCTTTTTGGAGGGAAAATACTAAGAGAATTGTTATTCTCTTAGTAGTAAGGAGATGAAAGCAGTAAGGAAATGAAAGGTACAACGGTCTCATAATCTCCAATATACTAAGAGAATAAAAAACATGACTGATTTTCCCTCCAAAATGTACAAGCTAAAAATAAAAACAAATGAGATTTAATTCATTTGGTAAGCCATTTCATTAAAATAAATCTTTTCATCAAATTGTAATATTTTCAATATAAACTCTAAATTATAAAATTTGTTAAATCTATAAAAAAAATTCTTAAATATTTTATTGGTTCTATTATAGAACTCCGTATTATTAGAGAATGACTTAACGTATACTAATTTCGTATGAAACAAACTATAAACTGTTATTATAAGCTTCATGACCAAAAAAATCATTAAAAAAGAACTAAAAAAATGATTAGACGAAAAATGTAAACATTAAACCCTTATAACGTTTTTTCTATTATAAATAAGTTAATCACCCCGTTGCAACGCACGGGCATTCAAACTAGTTTAATCATTAAATTTGAGTTAAAAAAATTATTTGCGTTAAAATATACTACATTTCATGACATTACTCAATTTTTTTTCTATTAGTTTTACAAATAGATTTTTTTTTTCTTAAATGAAAATACACTAAGTGAATATGAAAAATATTGAGATGTTAATTTAAAATATAATTAAAAATAAAAATTCTATAAATACCGCGCATGCATTGCGCGGGATCTACC
>JAGPOY010001975.1:5528-21331 GCA_018983105.1 Silene uniflora | reverse complement strand
TTTTTTTTTTTTTTTTTTTTTTTTTTTTTGATAAGGTAAGAAAACTAGGTTAATGCTCTTGTATAGGACAAACCTATCTCATCCTTTCGAATGAGTGAGGTACGTTGAAGTCACCGGCTTTCAAACCACCTCGAAAGAGTTGGACATGAATATCCAATAGAAGCCATGAAGTCAGCAACCTTGTTGGCTTCACGAAAGCAATGTTTAATTATTATTCATCGAAGGTATGAAGATCTAATTTGACATCTTTAACAATACTAGAAATTTCCCAAGGAATTTGCCAAGTAACTCGAATTGAGTTAATGACACGTAAATTATCACCCTCCACAATTAACTTTGAGATTCCTTGGTATTTAGCTGCTAAAATGTCTTCTTTTAAAGAGAGAGCTTCCGCAACAAGAATACTATTGGATCCACATTGTTTTGCTCCTAACAAAATGACACTACCGTTATGATCTCTTATACAATATTCTAACGCAGCTTTATTGCCTTCTATTCTCGAACCGTCAAAATTTAGCTTTAGAAAGTCGTTTCTAGGTTTCTCCCACCAGATTTCTTCCTTACTAGAATTGATTCTAGTTGAAGTAGCTATACAATATAAGGTGTGTGAGTTTGTACATCAATATTTACGTCTTAACCACTTGACTAAGAAATCTTTGATACGTAGTTAGTAAATAGTGATTCTTTGAGTGTGTGGTTCTTGATAGGTTGGACCGTTAACGAAAGACATAAATGTAGCATTGGATAATTTAGCCAGCTGGATGCGAGGGAAGAAGGTCAGTTTATGTTGCGATTTTCTTTTGTTTAAAATACGTAATTTGACCTAGTGCAGTAAGTGCAGCGGCTTGAACTGTAGTAAGTTTGTGTTGCCTGATAAATTTGGTAGGTGAAATTGCCAATTGCTGCATTTCCGACATCAACGACACTAGTACCGGAGCCACTTGGTCTAATCCTCATAATTTCTTCATGGAATTTTCCGATTGGTGAGCCTAATTAAAAATATAGAGACTACTGATTTATTTTTTCTGATAAGATTCGCGAAAACATAACAATTATTTGTGTTTAAAAATAATGGTGAAGGACTGTCGTTGGAGCCGTTGGTAGGAGCAATAGCAGCCGGGAATGTAGCAGTGTTAAAACCATCGGAGTTAGCTCCCGCGACTTCTGCACTCCTTGCAGAAGCCCTTCCAAAGTACCTGGATGGGAATGCAATTAAGGTCATTGAAGGCGCTGCTGATATTAGTGATCAATTGTTGCAGTATAATTGGGACAAGATCTTCTTCACAGGTATGCTGTGACATTTTTTTTTTGAGTATTGGCGGATCTTCTCGAGTTAGATCATCTGAGCTCCAGCAGGGTAATTTACTAATTTTTAAGTCATAATTAGTAAGGCTGTTGTAAGTCGATATATATTCCGAGTAATTTGAAGTTAGTCGTAATAATAACATGTCAAATCGGGTCAGTCTCAAACACGGTCATTTACTAGTTAAAAGTGTTGAGACAACTATAGACGAGGTGATTTGACATACTTTCCTCTGGCAATAGGTAGTCGTCGAGTTGGACAGTTGGTAATGACTGCTGCCGCGAAGCATTTGACACCAGTAACTCTGGAATTAGGTGGAAAATGCCCTCTAATTCTGGATTCACTGCCTGGAAATTCTTGGCTTAGGGAGGTAAATGATGAATTACATGGATTATTAATTAATGATTAAGTTATTAATTAAGTAATATCGCGGATCATTTGTTTCTCATTTCTGTTGGTGCAATTTCTCTGTCACAAGGTTGCAATGAAGCGAATAATAGCAGGGAAATTTGGAACGTGTAACGGTCAAGTATGCCTTGGGGTCGATTACATCCTTGTAGAAAAGAAACTTTACTCGGAATTGGTATGATTAGTCTCTTATTGAATTTAGCCGGTGTTAAGTTTACGTATCCAGCATATTCACAGACAGAATTGTTTTGAATATAGGTGAACTGTTTGGAGAAAACAATAACGAAAACCTTAGGAAGCAAACCAGAAGAGTGTATTGCAAAGATCGTGAACAAACACCATTTTACGAGATTGAAGGCTCTTCTCAATGAACCTCGAGTGAAAAGCTCTGTTGTCTATGGTGGTTCTGTACTGGATGAAGATAAATTGTGAGTTAACATGATCACATTTACTTCTCTTGAAAATGAATTTCCAAACTTCAGTCGCGCTATTACTATGTGGCTTTATATACGGGTCTAAGTCAATAAAAATTGTGTCGAGAGTCATATTGACCGACTGTTTTTTAACATAAAGAAAGTACAAAAGAATATAGCGAGTCATTTTTCTTTATTCTACTACAAGGATCGTTTGTTGAAAAGTAAAAAAATTTCGCAGGTACATTGAGCCAACAATCTTAGTAGATCCTCCTCTTGATGCTGAGATCATGACAGAAGAAATTTTCGGTCCACTTCTCCCGGTGATTACAGTGAGTATCGGAATTAGTATAAGATATTATCGAGTTTGGAATTTTTTTTTGTATTTTCGTGTATATTAAACACAAGAAATAACAGACACCCATGTAGTAGACTGACTACTGACAGTCAGAAATGAAACAAGCATCAGAGAATAGAACATGACTATCTGACTGAACTTGATCGTCTTATGGTTACAGTTGGAGCATATTGAAGACAGCATCAAATTCATAAACTCGAGGCCAAAACCACTCTCGATATATTGTTTCACTACCAATGATAAACTCAGTAAGAGATTAGCATCGGAAACATCATCTGGAACACTGCTATTCAATGATACTGTCATTCAGGTATGCTGTCAGCAAAGTTTACAGTTGATATCGTCTCAACTCTCAACTCTCGTATATTTATTTTCATTTGATTTGGATCGATATTTAATGCAAGCGTCTGCTAACAAGATACAATTATCTATAGTGATTAGATTAGAATGCAATAATATTCGGGTCCATCAGTAACATGCGTACAACCCCTTACCTGTCAGCAAGATCAGAATGCAAAATTGCAAACATTCATGTTTTTGTTCTTCTGAACGCAGTATGCTGCTGAAACGGTGCCATTTGGAGGGGTCGGAGAGAGCGGATTTGGGAGATACCATGGGAAATTCACATTTGATACATTCAGCCATGAAAAGACAATACTGAAGAGAAGCCTTTTCCCTGATTTTTGGTTCAGATACCCTCCATGGGATTCCAAGAAGCTGGAAATCTTCCGAGCTGTCTATGTTTTCAATTACTTCTTGATTGTCCTCATCGTTTTAGGGTTGAAGAAACCTCGACAATTACCCAAGGATATCTAGTTTTCTTTCCTCATAAAACCTACGAAGTATTTACATTCAAAATGTAAATCGCAAACAATATGTTATATTTACTCATTACTGTTTTTGAATTTTGAGTATATATATATGCTCAAGACTTTTTACTTAATTACGGAGTATTTTGTATGGTGTCATTGCAATGTTTAAAACAAACAAAAGTGATGTGAGCAGGATTGTATTACGTTGCGAACTTAAACGACATGTTCAAACAAAACTCACTCATTTTCTTTAGATTACCGTCAATCATACATGACTGATTCGCCTTTCAGTATCTGAAAATAAACAAAACAAGGTGCAACGATGAATCTAGGATTGACGGTGACATGACTTTTGGCTCGATCGGCAGGAAAACGACTAAACTTATGGCAGCCTGTTGAAAAAACTCAGTAGCACGCTGAAATTGATACAGCTTATCTTGCAGACGAGGAAGTTGTTAACCACATAGGACGGCCCAGAATTGCAGTTCCATGGACAGCCAGGTAGGCCGCATTAAGCCTGAGCGCAATAGGGAGACAATAAATTCAGTTTCAGGATATTTAAATCACAAATACGCCAATTAGAGATTTAGAGGGGGCCGAAGGCCAAACTAATTTTTATAATATACTCTGCATATGGGTACGATATGTTAATGTATTGACATTTTCCTGAGATGTCAGCAAGGCCAAAACACCTCTTCCAAGATCCGACCATAAATACACCGAAAGAGTGGGTTGTGGGTACCTATCAACATCGGGGGTAGCCAGAGGATCAAAGGAATCCTTTTGCTCTATTCCTGGAGCAGCACTAGCTGCCGCACCCATTTCTTGCACGACTTCCTGCTGTAATAAACAAAATTATAGGTAAAAACAATTTCAAAGAAAAGAGGCACCAAAACTAGACAAATGATATAGCCACCGTTGTAATGTGGTACTTGAAAGTATGGGGACTGTACGCCACGTGTTTCCTGTGGCGGAGTACTTTACACCCGTAGAAATAGGTTCACCCAGAACTAACTCATCAGAGTATATACAACTCCAGAACAAAAAAAAAAAAAGAAAAAAAAAGTCCGTCACCTACTGCCTATAGGTACTGGATACTCACATAAGGTTGTTATTATCATACGGAGTATAATATAGTCATCATACGGAGAAGCATAAAATTATTATTATTATTATTCAAAAAAAAAAAAAAAAATCACCGACAAATTCTACTCTTCATCAGAGAGTATTATTCAAAGGATATTTAAGCATATGTTACTCAATACTTCACTTAGTTGTCATATTCCGTATCCGATACGTATTTCATCGGACACGATACGACACTTGGATACTTCATTTTAGACCAAAATATTGAATATTTCGCACAAAATAGCCGTATCAGATACTCCGATACGTATTTTGTCCGATACAAGTAGAGGTGTCCGAGTAACATAAATAAACCTAACTAGTACCTAACTATGCACCCTACTGCAATTAATAAAGCTCACCTGTTGAAGGTGTGGAGCATAACCAGCATATGCACCATATGCATATGACGATGGATCCTGAACAGCACCGTATGCATAGCCATCATAACCCTGCCCATATCCATAGTATGCATTCCACTGACTAGGATCCACTTGCTGACCCCATGCACTAGCCTCCTGCACATAATTTTGTGTAATGATGGTTTGATGGAAACTCAAACAGCATGAACTTAAACACATGGTTTTCGACCACCATGGAAATTTGTTGAACGTCACAAAACACTGTTTTACCTGTCTTGCGGTTGGGCTTTTACCCCATGAAACACGAACACCTTGCTGACCGATCACTGCTCCTTGGAGATTCTGTATAGCGTTTTCAGCAGATGCCCTGCAAACCAGATTCTTCATTGATCAACAAACAGAGCTATAGGCTTGTTCTAGATACACTCACGAGTCCTTGCATTCACCAAAAAAACTTAAAAGTAACTGAGGAAATGTTTTGAAAGAATAAAGTAGATTTAGTAGCAGAAGCAAAGAAAATAAAACTTAATTCCATGGTCGCAACTAGCACCCAAAAGCATGAGCAGACAAACACATTTACCTAGCAGCAAACTGCACAAAGCCACAACCCTTACTAGCAGGGATCTTTACATAGCCAATCTCTCCAAACTGCAAACAATGCTGCTTCAATTCCTCTTCCGTCACATTTGGGTCCAAATTACCTACATAGATCTGCAGGAACAAATAGCCAATATAAGATAAATACTCCCTTCATCTCATTTATATAGTCTCAATCTTGTTTTTCGTCCTGTTCCCTTTCTATATCTGGGTAACTTTTAATTCTACCCCTAGTCAATTAATATACTCCTCCCATCCCATTGACACTCCTAGTGGAAGGAAGTGACATCTCCACAAGTAAATTCTAAGTCAAGGGGTAACAATGATATTTCACCGCCAGATATGACCTTTAGTCACCAGACAACAATATAAATGGGCTGGAGGGAGTGGACTATAAGACGGCAAAATGTCAAATGTGAATTGCTTCATGAGCCTCAAGTTTTGTCTTACCGTTGTATTGTTTGGATCATTGTCCATTGGCAAGGGTTGAGGTGGTTGTGCTATATATGCAGGAGCAGGATAAAGAGCTGTCCAGAATAAAATTGAGCTGGTTATCGGAAATAGAGTAGAATTAAAAATGAGATGCATTCATGCTCATGAACACAATAATCAAAAAGCCTAATATACAATGACAATACAACAACAACAACAACATTAACCCAATGCCTTGATGGCTCCCGCAAATTGCGAGGTAAGGGGGGATCTGATGTTCGCAGCCTCACCCTTGTGTTTGCAAAGCAAATAGGTGGTTTCCAATTGACTCAAGACGAAAATTGCGTCGACAACTACATCGAATGACTACAAAAATACAATGACAATAACCAAAATTAACTAATGCGGAGTATGAGATTACCTTTGGCAGCAGTATACGGCTGCTGGAACCCAGATGTCTTTTTCGGTGTAGCAGCACTTATACGCATTGGCCTAGATAGACAATATTGACCATTCATTTCAGTCATAGCCCTATTTCTCTCCATCTCATCAGCAAATTTAACAAATCCATATCCCTTTGAGCCACCTGTACTTGGATCTGTGACGACCTTTGCACCCCTCACTGATTGATAGTGAGCCCTAAAGGTTTCTTGCAGCAAATAATCTGAAACATCTGGTGCCAAATCCCCTACAAAAATAGAATGCTCAGGGTATGAATCGGGTCTTTTTTCTCCAATACCAAAAGAAGCCCAATTTAATCGAAAAGGCTGTTCGGTTCCAGGCATCAAAGTTCCATTAAACATTTGTAAGATGCGTTCAGCTGCTGCATGTGACACAAACTCGATAAACCCATACCCCTCCGGATGGCCAGTAATCTTGCTGCGTATAACTTTCACGGAAACAACCTAAGCAAGAAATTAAACATTTGTTACCGTAATATCTAAGTTCGAAGTTTAGCGATCAATCAATGATTTTTTTTAACAGAAAAGACCAACTACATTAAATAATATATTACTCCGTATGTGTTTGGACTTTGTATGCATGCTGTGAATATTGCTCGTCACTACAGGTGTATAGACACTTGATGCGAAGGAAGCGTAATAGAGTCAGACCTAGTGTAGTCAACTTTATCTTCTTTTCGACTCTCACTACAGTCACCACACCAGATTTGATCCCTACCCCGATCTTTCAAAGAAGCCCAAAAAGGGAATAAATTGTCCCAGTTTGGAAAAGACAGTGTGATCGTTCGGAAAGGCTTAATAAGTTCACTAAAAACAAAGACAACACTCTCTTCGGCACACTCATTTTAACCTCACTCAACAAATCCAACATTACAATACTCATATTCAAAAAGCTTAGAAGTTAGGCTTAGCCTGCTCCGATTCATACCATTTCTCAAATTTAAGGTTGTGGTAATTAAAACAAAAGTTAACAGCTGGATGTCATGAATATCATATGCATACTGCTTTACATAATCAGAGCCTTAGTTTGAGAAGGTGAGACGATGGGGTCCCAAGGTGATGAAGCGCAAAGCGCAAGGCAGAGATGTGCTCCTGGACATGACTACACGAGCTCACTGATTTTTCAAACGAACAAATATATTATAAATAACATTTTGTAGCAATAGTCCCGTTTTTGTTTTTTAAAGTGGGCTATTACGTAGGCAAGTACAAATTAAGGATAAGGTGAAGAAGAGACTGTTCAAATAAAAGAATTTGGAAAACATAAATATGTAATGGAAAGGTAATGCGCCTCCTGCATCTCAGACACTCCAAGACGATCCAGCTGGTTCCAAGTGCGTCTTACACTTTGTGCCTAGGCACGTCTTAGGAGCCACTTATTTAAACTAATATCAGAGCTAACAGATAACAGAACCCACGCACAATAACTGACTAGACAGGCAGCTACGAGAACCTTACAGAACTCAACTTCGCTTTGGTCCGTAACAGACCTCATAACAAGCCCCAATCCTCCCTTTCAAAATCCAACAAAAACATTTATATCACAAACAATCATCCTAATTTTTCGACTTCCTCTCCCGTCCTTCACCATTACACTTCCCTAGTTAATCCTATCCATCCTTTTCTCCAGCTCAAAACTAACTACTCCACTCAAGACTGTCATTACTGATAATATGACCCCGAACTCTCGACTTCAACAATTAACTTCAGCTTTGATATGCTGATAAAGATTACTCCAATCTTAAAATAAAACCCGAAAAACATCAGTATAGTCTTACAGAATTTGCTAATTAGCTCAGCTTAACATGTTATAGCCTAATCAAACATATCACATTACATTCAAAAATTGGCAATAATCTCCTGAACCCGTACCTCCGTCTCAGTCATTTGTTTAACTGTTCTACATTGAATGTATTACTAGTTAGTCACTTCGTTTCAATCATTTGTTTATTTTTTGTGACGAGACGGTAATTTTAATTAAAGTTATTAAACAAATGAATAAGACGGACAAAGTATTGGTTCAACATTCTATTTTAAAACAATTTGACCTAACTAAAATAGATATCGCATCCTCCCTATTGCGTAGTCGTGCCAAAAGCAAAGGTAAACAAATGAACGAGACGGAGGTTGAGAAAAAGGGATACCTCACGGGTGTGAGCAAAGCAAGAGTGAAGATAAGCTTCATCAACCCATATTTGAAGGTCACCAATCCATAAAGTCCGCACTTCTTCTAGGGTTTGCGGGTGGTGTTGCGGTTGCGGTTGCGGTTGCGCCACTATCATCTCGGATTCGCTGCCGTAGTTCGGTGGGTACTCACTCTTCTTCTCAATTTAAATTTATGTTTCACGTTTGAGCCCAACTGAATAAGCCCTGTATGCCTAATGTCCTTTTACTCATGTTAAGGGGTATAAAGTTAGGAATTCGACTCTAGTCGCAAATTCTGATTGAAGTCGGACCTAAGAATTTTACTTCCAAGTATATTTTACTTTTGTCTTATTGACTCATTTGAATAGTGTTTGACCCGTTTTAACTTGTGACGGATATGTTCATCTTTAATAAGACTTGCTGGTCTATGATAGTATGTTCATTTGAATGATGTCAAGTTGTTCATTAGTTGATTTAGAATAGGTGGTAGTTATGATTCGGGTTTAAATTATGATAACATTAAATTATATTACTCCCTCCACACATTAATGTTCACCCCATTTGTCTAATATATGTGAGGAGTATTTTAATGAAATGGGGTGAACATAAGTGTATGGAGGGAGTAGTTGTTTCCCTAAAACAAAAAATGTCACAGTGTTTTTGTGGCGTTCGATAGCAGGTGACATTTGATCTTAATCCAAACTAAATTTGGCCCGATCTTTCTACTTGTTAGAGGCTTTATGCCTTTACGCATTAAAAGGTCTCTGCTAGTTTAAAACGCTTGCCTAGACTTGATCGGCCGTGTTTGGACTGATTATATAAACCTATAAGTTTAGCTCGGTTTAACCTACACATTGATCTATTATTCATAGAGCTTTTTTTTGAAGGGGGGATTTTGTAGTGGAAAACTCACGATTAGTTGGCGCTGACGGGATAATAAAGATATTTCGTATTAAATAGTAATTATTTAGATCGATAGATGAGGAGTCAATCGAATTTACAGATTCAAATATTTTGTATTGTTAAAATTTTCAGGAATTTTCGTATCACTCTCAAGATCCCACATACCGACCTAATTCTATACTCGAATGAATTTGTGCTTGTCCAATATATAAATTGAAATTACACCTGATCAACAAAATATTAATGGTGTAATGGTGTATAACTAATTAATCATTGTGGTTGTTACCCTTTTTGGTGTCTTATTCATCATGTAACTCAGATTTTCATTGTCCTGTTTGAACCAAGTATACTTTTTGTAATGTTTGTACCGTCTCATGCGTCCTCTCGGTTCTCGATCCCCAAAAAAGTTTGAGCATTAGTTAGCAATCTAGCATGCTACTCCTATGAATACTTCTTTAACAAATACCTTTTAACTAATTCTATAATTCCGTCTTACCCTTGATACAAACATACTACAAGTTAAGAGTATTCACGAAAAGTTTACGTATAATATATTTTTTCTTACACTTTAACTTAATCTTATCTGATTGTATTATTAAGGTTATTACTCATTACTCAACGTTTATATTACAGTTTTAGTGGATATAATGATAACAATATTTTTTAAAACAAAGTTAACAAAATAATTTCAGTAACAACGACAATCTTATACGGAGTAAAGGTGTTAAACCTTTGCTTTTCTACCTCTTAATACAAAATACGGAGTATTAGTAATAGTAAATTTTATAATTAAATTTCAGCTGAAGTTAAATATTAGTAGTATAATTGTTAAATTCTCTAACATCTATATATCTTAAAAACCGCGCATTCGCGCGGGATCTAAACTAGTTAAATAGTAATCATTTAGATCGATAGATGAGGAGTCAATCGAATTTAGGGATTCAAATCATTAATTTTCTTATCACTCTCAAGATCCCACATACCGACCTAATTCTATACTCGAATGAATTTGTCCTTGTCCAATATATAAATTGAAATTACACCTAATCAACAACATATTAATGGTGTATAACAAATTAATCATTGTGGTTGTTACCCTTTTGGCAAAAAGCATATAAATAATCAAATTTTCAAAATTTTAAACCACTTTGATCTGAAATGATGGCTCTTATTGTTTAACTTTAATTTCATCAGTTAGTCTTGCTTGAGACGGGCCTATTTGGTCTAAAATAATAAGACGGAATTTTATCACGATTTTACAGTTAAAGGTAACCACTATTGAAAAACAAGTTACCATAAGCTGTAACACCGCCTATATTATTGTGGTTACATTTTACTGTAAAATGGTGACAAAATCCCGCCTTATTATTTCAAACCAAAAAAGCCCGTCTAAAACAAAAATTTGTGAAATTTCATTACTAAAAATAGCCCAAAAAAAAAGATATTGACCACTACATGATTTACCCCATTTTCTTGTTCTTCAACAAAAAGTCAATGATCCAAAGATATTCTTGGTCGTTGGGTCGTTGCTCACACGTCATACAAATAAAACGAACCAACATTTCCTTATTTTGTTTATTTCCCTCCCATTTTGATCTCTTTTTATTCATTCATCATTAGCTAATAAATAAAATAAATATCATTATTATTACATAATTATATAATTTTTTATTATTAAAAATAATGGAATTCCCAGTAATTGTTGTGATTATTCCTGTGGGATTCATTTTTCTTTTGTCAGGTCTCATGGTTAATATCATTCAGGTAACATTTATTTGCTAATCATTGTTATTGTATCTCCTTATCATTGTTGTTGTTGCTATCGGTTCGTCGTAATCATTTGTTTACCTATGATTAAAACCACGTGGTTTTACTCGTCATTATTAGGATACACATAAGTACATAACATTTGCATCTATGATCTAAGTTATTAATTTGTTTTATTCTGAAAGAAATGAATTTTGGAGATTATATGGAATTAGGATAGCACTATGGTGATTTTATTTCTGTTGGTGTAGGCACAAATGATGATATGATATAAATAAAAAGGTTGATGTGGGTAAAGGCCTCACATTTTATTTTATTTGTAAACCGAGGTATCCACCGTTGACAACAGTGAGTAATTTTTCCAATGGGGAAGCTTTTATACGAAAGTAGCCAAATGTGGTGCAGTGATGTGTATATTAGCTATTGAGCAATGCTGTATGCCTACAATTTTGACATACAACAATGTTTCATTTTACAATTAAGAGATTGTTTCTACTTTAGGGGCAATTTTCATTTGGGTCATTCGGAAACGGCCTCTTTGTGTTGTTGCAATTCTGCTTTAGGTCTTTAGGAGCACATACCATTGGGCAAACCGCAAATTAGTGACATGTACATTATTGGCATTCATGTAAACTAACGTTTTCTCGGATCAAAAGTTCATGTTCATTATGCTTGGCTAGTTGGCTTCTGATTTTGGTCATCTGATGTTCATTTTCCTGAACTGAGTGAACTGATGATGCTATTGTTGATCTCATTTGTGTTTCTTATAACTTCTTTGTACAATCTTTACCTTCAGGCTATTCTTTATATAACAGTTCGTCCATTTTCGAAGAGTATGCAAAGGAGACTTAACAAAGAGATAGCAGAACTATTATGGTTGGAGGTTGTTTGGCTTTTTGATTGGTGGGCAGGCATGAAGGTGTGACATTGTTCTCAGTTATTATAAGCTTTGTCGCAAGTCCCTTCTCTTTTGCGCTCTATACAAAGTAGTTTAATTCTGAATGTGATGAAGTTTATTCGAATAGTCAGCATTTTGCTTTTTCAGATCATTCATTTATTTGTAATCTGGGATTTTGCAGATTGAGCTACATACTGATACTGAGACATTTCGTTTGATGGGTAAGGTACTTAGTCTATGACTCTAAGGAACATATTTTCATCCCGGATTTTTTTGGGTGAATTGGTCATTTCTAGCCAGTTAGCTCTAGATTGATGTCATTGTAAGAATTTGAAGTTTGAACTCATCAATTTAGTGCAATTGTGTAATTCATGGCATCATTTCAGGTAAAGAACGAGCGCTGCTTATCTGCAACCATAGAAGTGACATTGATTGGCTCATTGGATGGGTCTTAGCGCAGGTTGTCTTTCAATTTTAGAACTCCGGTTCCTTCTGTAATAGTTTCTACATTGAGTCAGTGAAATTTCCACTCGATGCAGCTTTTAATAACATCATCATTAAACCGGTAAAAAATCACCAATCTCCAGCTTCCTGCTATATTGTGGTCTTTGAATCACTGACAACTTCAACATTCGTTTGAATCAGAGAACGGGTTGCCTGGGTTGCACTATTGCTATAATGAAGGATGTCTTAAAATATCTTCCGGTGAGTATAGGCTGGTAGTATTCACATCACTTACTTAGCTTGTCTGTGGTTTGCTGCTTGTAGCTTTACGTATTGATGAATCACCAAGTGGAATTCTGCAGGTTATAGGTTGGTCGATGTGGTTTTCCGAGTATATCTTTGTCAAAAGAAGATGGGCCAAAGATGAGCACACACTAAAGGTACTCATCTTTTCTTTTTCCGGTTCACCTAATGGTGCTCATCTATATGCACATTTATGTTCTCGTCTTGATCCCATACGCATAATAATCTTTAAATGGATATATCTTGTACACAGTCAGGTTTTGAGCACTTGAAGGATTCTCCTGTTCCATTTTGGTTGGCTCTTTTCGTTGAAGGAACTCGCTTCACTCAAACAAAGCTGTTAGATGCTCAGCAATATGCTATCTCTAAAGGGTTGCCTGTCCCCAAGCATGTTTTGCTTCCTCGTACAAAGGTTCTACTAACAAATCTTTCTAATAATTCTGAGTATGCTTCTATTTGGACTTTGAAACATCCAAACATGATGAAACCACAAAGCAAATTGCCTGCTAACTTGTGTACGCTACTGGTATTGTGAAGTACCAATCGCTCAATGCAATATGCGAGTCTGCGACACATTTTTTATTATGGGTCATCCGGAAACAGCCTCTCCGTGTATATCCAGACCCCCTTGTCTTGTCATAGGAAGGAACCTTTTAAGAGATTGGGGTAATGTTGTTGTAATCGGGATTATTTTGTTATGTGCCTCTCTAGCTACCCACAAACTCACAATAACAGTCTTTTCTGTGGTTGATCTCAGGGTCTTACGTTAGCTGTAAAACATATGCGATCATTTACTCCGGCTGTATATAACATTACACTTAGCATAGCTAAAGATGACTCTCCACCTTCAATGCTGACAATATTCAAAGGGAAATCTGCAGTGGTAAGCAAGTGTTTCTATCCATATGTTTAATAATAATGACTCGTCAAGTTCTTTCACCTACGAAAGAAGGCATAAATGTGTACCAAGTATATTGTGCATTACTGCGTGTCAACTGTTCTTCAACCTTATAAGCAGTACTCTAAATAAACAGAGAAAGATGGCCTCTCCTTAGATACTGTTATACAGTTAGGGAACAAGCTGACTACTGTCTGCATAGCGCGCATTTCATGTTTGACATGTGAATCTTTTTAGTTAGAGGGTTGTTGTCACTCTCAGCAGTGGCGGAGTTAGAAAATATGGTTTTAAAAACCGACCAGAGATGAATCAGGGTGACACTCTGACAGGCAAATTTTTTGAATATTTTTAGTACCTTCATCATAAAATGTAGCCATTGTAATTACATTACGGTCCCCTTATTTCCCCATCCCCCACTGCGCCTACTCTTAGGTGCTGCTCGACTTGGGGTTACGTGATCCCTCGACTAGCTATGATGTCATTAGTGGTAGTACCTAAATCTGGCTTTACAGGCAGATCAGTAGTTGGCCATACAAGTGGAATAACCCATTACTTTCGTGGGAGCATCAGCGTAGTTGGCTTTACGGGAAGTTCAGTAGTAGTAACTAAAGCTGGTGACTTTCACTTCTTTATTCGTCTGAAAAGACGAGATAAGCTGGTCTTGCACTAGAGAATTCGCCTAGTTTCTTTTCTTCATAGAAAACAATTGGCATTGCTGATATCCTGCATTGCACTAGACTACTAGCATAGAATTTTGAGTTTTTCGAGCTTCTTCAACCTAGAAAAGTGGCCATTGTTACAGGTAAAGGTGCATCTGAAGAGACATTTGATGCATGAATTGCCAGAAACAGATGATGCAATTGCACAGTGGTGTAAAGACGTATTTACAGACAAGGTAGGTCAATGAAGTTATGTAGCCATAGCTCAGTTAATCCTAGTAAGACTATTTGAATCGAGTAATTATTCTTTGAGCTTTTACATACGCAGGACATATTTTTGGAAAAATACTACTCCGGTGGCAGTTTTGGCAGCGAACAAATCCAAGATATCGGTCGACCAAAGCAATCTTTAATTGTAAGACATTATATGCAGCAGAATTGCTGTGTGTTTTTTCTGGTGCAGAGGGAGCCACAATATTTGCAAAAACAACTGACTCGATTTTCCACATTTTTTCGGTGGGCAGGTGATGATTGTTTGGTCATGTTTACTCAGCCTGGCTACTATAGAGTTCTTGCTATGGACCAAACTGTTCTCGACAATGAAAGGAATCATTATTTCAACAGTTGTTCTAGTTTTCGTAACTGTTATAATGCAAATCCTTATATTGTTCACACAGTCAGAGCCTAACATGGATTCTATACCCATCAAGATGCTCCCTAATGATCCGATGAGGGAGATACTTCTTAAAAGATGAGTGAAAGACGCGGATCTTAGCTAGGTCTGGTTTCAAAACTCGTCAGCATCATTAAATTATCTGTATAGCTCCATTTACACACACAAAAGGTGAAGGTAAATGAAAATGAGTATGATATTAGGACAAGTGATTGATGTACAAAAATTGGAGAACACACATTTTGTGCTTTGTAGAATTCGATGAGAATAGCTTGGAACGACACTTGTATATATTTGACGTTCCTTTTTTTTTTTTTTTTTTTTTTTTCTCGACACAGGCGAATGCCTTTGCTGTGTTATGGTAATGTACTAATGTTGTTATAACTTAGGAGCTATAAGCCTATAACTATGTACACATTTTCATCCGACGATTCACCAGTATAATGAAAATGAGAATTACACATTCTTTTCTTGATTTTGTTACAAATTTACTTCTAAATTTTAATCCACGTGAAGTGGATAAAAAGTATAGATGCATTATTGAGAATTTTTATTATTTTTATTATTTCTTTTCTTTTCTTTTCTTGTTGAGTTCAACAACTTTGAACATTGTATGCTGTGAGGATAGATTTATCAGAGTATTTGATGTGATGAAAATAGTTTTGAGACGGCTGCAAATTATATTTTATTCATCTGAATATTGTGTTCTTACATCAAGCATATATATAGGAGGCTCATGCAAAAACTTAACCTAGAAACCTCATGCTATCAGACAAATACAACAGTCATATTACAGCTCATTTCTACCTACTTCTTGTCTTCTAGTTGCAGCCGATCTTGGT
>JAGPOY010001974.1:30727-42094 GCA_018983105.1 Silene uniflora | reverse complement strand
AGACAAGGCTTTTGTGATTATCTAGGCATTTTTACTTTTGTGTTTCTCCAACCATGTGAGTGATGCTTGATCCGTCACAAGCTTGTAGTGGATATACCCGTCAAAAGGAAGACTTATTGACACTAGTACCTCTAGTTATTTTCTAGTGTAACATTGGTTGTTCTATGTAGCAACTCTGATTATTTTATAAATAACATTGGTTATTTTATATTGTACTCCCTCCACAAACCTATTTTCACCTCATTTGCTTTATTGCGGTCTCCAAGACGGCACTTTGACCGTGTTATTCGACGTCTATATGTTACTTTTTTTTTCTTGAATTTTTTTTAGTGAAAGATGTCATGGAAATAAATGTAAATGTTTTTGTTTTATAATCTAATAATTTTTATTCTCCGACTTATTAATGGTCAAAGTTCGGAAACTTTGACCTCCCAAAAGCAAATGGGGTGAAAATAGGTTTGTGGAGGGAGTAACAAGTGTTATTTTTTAAAACTTTTTAAGTTATAACACCAACTATATTATAAAATAACACGGTTATTTTATGTCGTAAACCTAATAATTTAATAGAGTAACTCAAGTTAATCGATAATTTAAACAATGATTATTCAATATAGTAAACACACGTTACAGTATAAAGTAACACTAGTTATTAAATAAAGCGAGATTACTATTTAATAGAGTAACTCAAGTTAGTCGATAATGTAACACTAATTATTCAATTTAGTAATTCTTTCAAAAAAAAAAATATTGAATCTAATAACACGCGTTACACTATAAAGTCACACTAATTATCCAATAAAGTAAGATTAGTTATTCAATCGAGTAACTCAAGTTAGTCGATAATGTAACACTGATTATGTAATATAGTAACATATGGTACACTATAAAGTAACACTAGTTTTAATCACGTAAGATTAGATATTCAATAGAATAACTCAAGTTAGTCGATAATATAACACTGATTATTCAATATTGTAACACACCTTACACTATTAAGTAACACTAGTTATTCAATACAGAGTATAAAGTAACACTAGTTTTAATCACGTAAGATTAGATATTCAATAGAGTAACTCAAGTTAGTCGATAATATAACACTGATTATTCAATATTGTAACACACCTTACACTATTAAGTAACACTAGTTATTCAATACGGAGTATAACTATTTTGGTATAATACTCTATAAGTGTCATGCAATAACTATAAAATGTGCTATACATTACTCCGTACTAGCTAACATGTGTTACAATAACCGACTACAATATTACCATTACAATAATATACACTTATATCTTAACAACAAGGTTCAATAAATTGAGTGACTACATCTCAATTTCTTACTGGCACATTTATTAATTCATATTCAATCATCTAAAACATGATAATCTAACAAAATTAATGCAACGCTAGTGGACAACCAAACGCCTACAAAAATATATCATCCGTTGAAACTACGAATCGAGGGATGATAGCCAAGCAGATCCAGTATATGAACCTGGATTATTCAATTAACAAAATCGGAGTTACAAAACCTGAATTATTAAATTAACGAAACCGAATACACGAATCTTGATTATTTCATGATCAAACTCCTATAGCATACATGAATTTGACAAAGATGCAAATAAATGTATCCAGATTTTTGAATAATTAAAGAAACAAAGGAAGCAATTTTCATGTGGATTGATTTTGTTTGTAATTGATAGAGTAGTGTGTATCTTTCTATGGTTTTATTGGAAAGGGGGAAAGATTGGGGGAAAGAATTTCAAAATCGTGAAAGAGAAGAGAAGGAAGAGAGAGAAAGCCTATCTTAATGAAAGTAGGAATGACGGGCCAAAACAACAGACCCCTGCTAGAATGACACGGACTAGTGTACTGTTTTTGTTTGCTACGTGGCATGATCTCGACGCTTCATTAGAGGAGATCCGACGGTCCTTATTAGGACGCAAGACTCATCTAAGGGGGTGGACTCACCGAGTCACCGGATCCGCCCTGTATATATATATATATATATATATATATATATATATATAGGGTCGGGATCCGATGGAAACCACTAGTATAATGAGAACCATGAGAACCACTAATAATAATACGTACGGAGTAATAATAATAATACGGACGTCATCAACCAAATTTGTTTCAAACTTACGCGCACCCCTAAACCACCTAATCTAAATCATTTTTCCAAAAAGCATTTCTCTGTCATCTTTCTTTCTCTTTCTTCGTCCTTTGACTATCAAACTCTTCCATTATCACTATAGCTCTTCAATTGTGAAATTATTTCGCTACAATCGTTAGTGACATACTCGACGATCAAACTCTTCGACAATCAACTTTTCAACGATTTTTCGATCAATGTATCATTCTAATTCGAGGTAAAGTTTCGAAATTGATTATTCATATTTGTGTAATTAGGCTTTAAATTCTTATCTCTCTGTAATTTTTTTAATCATCGATTAAATTAGTTGAATTTAGGATTTGATTATCATGTTAGAATGTTTGTGAAATTAGGTCTGATTAATTTTTCAATTCGTGATTACCTTTTGAAATTGTTGAATTATGCTTCTGAAATTAGGGTTTCGTGAATTAGATTGGGGAAACTGAAAAATTAGGGTTAGGGAAATTGACAAATCATGAAATTGGGGACTGAATTCTGTGAATTTGATAGTCTTTACAATCTTTAAAACATGAGTTATGTGCATGTCATTTCTGTTTAGGTGCATCAAAATTAGGTTTGACGAATTGTTGATTCGAGTTTATATACATATAATTGGGGTAGGAATTGAAATTAGGATTGAGAAAATTTGATAAATTACCTCAATTATTTTGAATTTATTGATTCGTCAACTTTTTACACATTAAAGTTCAAGTTGGCAGTACTTCTAATGTCAATGATTAAACAAAACACTGTAAGGGATGCTACCAGAATTAGTTAGTATTATTCAGTTAAGTAGTAGCATTGAATTTTTCTCTTCTAGTACATCAGGTTTTTTTTACATTGGAGTCCGCAACAATGCTGTAATTTCATACTTTTGGTAGTCCATATATCTATAGTTAAGGAACAAGCTGTAGCGACTTTCCCCTTGCAATTACCTTTGATGACATGTGATTTTGTCATGTTTACAGTCCGCGTAGCATAATCTATACTATACTTTTGTATAGTGATAAATCCATGGATGATGGAAGAAGAGGCAAGGATGTGCGTGAATTAGTTTCTCGGGATACCATAGATCCTAGTCCTGTTATTAAGCTTGGTTAATTGAGCATCAATGGTAAATCATAGAAAAATAAATATTAACATCTGAGAATTTACACTAGACCTACTTTATGGAGTTCTGTTTTTCCCATTTTTGTTGACTCCCTATAAAGGCGGTGTTCTTTTATGTGCTGCTGAGGATCTAACCTGGTCTGCTGCTTTGCCTGATTTCAGACATTCTTTCTTGCTGTGCTCTGAACATATTTCAAAAATATTCAGTCAAACAATATCAGAGGTTTTTATTTCAATTTGAAACATTCTCATAAATATTCCTGGCTTATCAGGTATAGTATCAAGCATCGAATGACTGTTGGAGTGTTGGCTTATCAATTCATCCTTCTAACTGGGTAATTTCTATTGTTATGTAAAATATTTGTACTATTCCATTTCAGTTGTCCAAAAACCGGTATCAATTTTCAATAGGGCCAAACCCTCGCTATTCTTCTTATGTAATTTCATGTAATATCGTCATAAAGAAAGTTAAAGTGGAATAATTTGAGATGTTTGATTCATTCTGATATTAATTTTCTATTCTCATAATCTTGTGAATTGTGATGTCTATAAGATCTTACACTTTCTCATATATATAGCCATTACATTTCTTGCCGATCAAGTGTCATTTTTAATATGGACAAAATGCCTCCACTCATCACATCCTATCACAGTACCAATCCTTTTGGGTATTAGTTGTACTGTGGTCTTCTTTCTTGTTGCTTTGTGTGAGCTATGGTGTTCAGTGCATTCTCTGAATTGGGAGTCGTATATATTTCCACACATCATGACATCATTGCCGTTTTTATATGTATATTTACATTTTAATAATTTTGAAAGTCAATTAGCTCAAATGGGAGAGCATTGTACAAGGCACAAGATGTGGGTTCGACTCCCATATTGGCTATCGAATACCAAATCTCTCTTTTACTCTATGAATGAAAAATAGGGTAATTGGTAATCCCATTTAATTCAAGTATGGTCTGTATGGTAATACTTATGCTAGTCTTTGAAATGCTTGTATTGAACTTCTGATAATTACAATGCTATTACACTGGCTTATTGCCGTTGTTGCTGCTCGATTGAGTCTGATCATGGTCTACGCGCCATTGCCCGAATATGATGATAGCCTCCTAAATAATTGTGCTGTATTGCTTGCATCGTAACATGTTCCTATCATTGGATTTACGATTTAATAGGCTATATGGGAGTCGAACCCATACCTTTGTGCAAAATTTGCACATTGCTCTACCATTAAGCTAATAGCCTTTAGAATACGCTAAACAAATACGAGTATGAAATAACGGGCGTATCATAATATGGCATCCTAAATAACTGATACAAGTACACTGAAATATTTCTCACATATTAGTAAGATATGTAAGAGATACACTAAAATGCCTTGAAAGGCCGATAAATACATTAAATCTCCTCGACAGACATATAACCTTATTTCATGCACATATAACCTTATTTCATGCATAGTAAATCTTATTTCATGCATATATAAAATTATTGTCCTCAACCAACAATAGTTAGTATCATAACAAGTATCATAACAGAACCAATTGATGCAACTAAAGAACTTTTTAATGCACATACAACCTTATTTCATGCACATACAACCTTATTTCATGCACATTTTAACACTTATTTCATACACGTATAAAATTAATGTTCTTAATTAGCCAACAGTAATTAGTAATTAACATAACAAACTTGTGGAACTGAAGAACTTTTTAATGAACATAGAACCTTATTTCATGCACATACAACCTTATTTCATGCACATACAATCTTATTTAATGAACATACAACCTTATTTCATGCACATACAATCTTATTTAATGAACATACAACCTTATTTCATGCACATACAACCTTATTTCATGCACATATAATCCTATTTAACCAAGGACCAACCTACTACCTACTCATACACAGAGTCACCAAGGACCATCATAACCAAGTCATTAAATACTGCCTATAAATTCCACGGTATATACATTAATTGACTCCCAATATGATGTAATTATGCAAGTCCAACCTCCTGCACTGATTTAGATGCTTTAAAAGAGTATACACTACTACATAAATTCTCATTACAGGATATTGGAAAGTATAAATTGAGGTGAACTCAATAATAACATCCGCTTTGAGAAGCTACTTAACCTGTTTTTCTTATCTTAGCATTCATTCTAATGGCAAGATCCAATTACATGAAATTCCAGTTAAACATACGATTCATCCTAAGAAAACAACAAGCAAGATATCGGTCAAATGCTCAAAATGGCATCCGATCACACGAAATTCAAGTTAAACATACGGATCACCCTAACAAAACCGCAAGTAATTAAGGTATCGATCGAATATTTCTTGCTTGAATACATAAATTGCTCAAAATAGCATCTGATTACATGAATTCCAGCAAAAATCAACTAAACATTCAACATCTGTCTTAACAAGATCAATGAAAGGCAACTACAACCACAAAACTACTATGCATTAAATAAAACACCTCAGAATCCAGGCTTTGTACGACGCCATTTTCTACGCTTAGCATTGTACTTGAAGCAGCTGAAGAATAGAAAACACCTCAATAATCATAATATAACCAACTAATGCAACTGAATAACTTTTTAGTGCACATATAACCCTATTTCATGCACATATAACCTTATTTCATGCACATATAATCTTATTTAGGATATTGCTAAGCATAAGTGTGGTCAGTGCGGGCAACCAAATTAATAATGACGAACGACACCATAATCAAGCAAAAAATACACAAACATTGAAATTGTCTAATGATGTAGTAAACAGAGAGTGCTAGTTCAGTTCTAGCTTAATTAACATCAAAGGAAATAAGGGAGAAAAAGCGGAACCTGAAGCGTGGCGAGGCAGAAAAGAATTATGTGAGCACTCTTTGATAGGAGTACTAGAAATCCTATTAAATTGATTTGGAAGAATATACAGTACAAATTGATTCATTAATATGGTTACGCTTTTCCTTATTAAAGTGTGAACCAAGTAGACTATCAAAAATTGGTATACTAGTCTAGTTCATATGAGAATCTTAAGAAAACATAGCTTAAACAAACAAAACACTAAATCACGTACAAAGTAAAAGATAGGGATGAATTGATTTGCTATCCCAAATCCCTCGTTCTTATTGGAGAACAAGTTTTACACCTACACTAACAAAACCTTTCACATGCTCTGCGTCCCAAATTTTGGTCAATCATTTTTATATTTACAGTAATAAAGAATTGAAAATGAAAAACAAATTTCCACTATGAAGTTTACATACTCCTTAGGTTCGATTAGTGCTTAATTGGAACTGATGAAACTTAAATTCCACATATGCTGAACAATAAGACTATGAAACTTAGATTATAAAAACAATGAAGTAGCTAAATTAGGGAAACTTCTGAAAATTCAGTCCCTAATTTCATGATTTCAACCAATTAAGCTACTTTCTTAACTTCTCTAACCCTAATTTTTCAGTTTCCCCAATCTAATTCACAAAATCCTAATTTTACAAACATAATTCATCTTACGACTTTAACACATTAATCAAGGCCTAAAGTAAACTAATTTAATGACAAATTAAAAAATTACAAATAGGAAAAGATATAAACCTTAATTTCGCAAATATTAATCATCACTATCGTAAATTTACCTCATCGAAGTACCGGGATCCATAGCTGGAAGAAGCGTGGAGGATTTTGATCGTCGAAGAGTTTGATTGGAATGTTTGTGACGATCGAACGTAGAAGAAGCAGGAGTGAAAGATATGATAGTCGACGAGAGAGAGAAAATCTGGAGAGAGAGGAAATTTGGAAAAATGACAGTGTATTGAGGTTTGGGGGTGCGATGGTTATGACAAAATTAGAATAAATCAATGTTCATCTCACCGTCAAATTTCAACTTGATCTAAGAGCTATGAGTGGTTCTCATGGTTCTCATTATCCTACTAGTTCCCATAGGATCCCAAATCTATATATATATATATATATATATATATATATAGGCTTTCATTTATTATATGCAACGGAGAAGTTTGAAATTTAGTTGACTTCTAATTCGTATAATTTGTATTTAATATTAAGTTTCATGGTTGGCATGAGATAGATGTTCTCGATCTTTCCCATTTCAAATATATATGTTGCTTATTATATTATTACGGTAGTTCGTAAAATTTGGAGACTCTATAATCGCAAGAAAAAAGCTTCTTTTATTAATATAGATAGATAGATATACTCTACGTATATATCCCTTTATTTTTTATATCATATTATGGAGATAATAGATATGATACAACTATACAATACTAGACTTTTTTTTATGCCTCCTATATAATATACTCATAGAACCACCCACCTTATGCTAATCTTTCGATGTGGGACAATTCTATTATTTATACGTAATATATTTATGACACTTATAGAAGTAAATGTTCCATCATCATACATATATTAATCTTCTAAGTTAACTACTGACATGGCAGTCTAACAATTAAGCCAAGATCACATGGCATCCTATGATAAGACTAAAAAATGATATGATATGGAGTATATGAAATCAAATAACTGATACATTTAATTTTCAATCAACGTAATTATTGCTTGTTATAAATAAGAATGACAAAATATTTCTTCCAACTTAATATTTCCATGAGTTGTGTTAATCATCTTCATTTTCGGCAACAAAATAATCCATGTTGTTTGTTAATAAAATCGAATATTAAACCAAACTATAATTAGTAGGTAGCATTATACTGCCGTGGAAAACATGGGTCCCCCAAAGGATCAGATTATTCTTATGGTTGCTGCTACATGACCGTATTATGTCAAATGTTAATCGGGCACGAAGGGGGATAGTGGATGACCCGTCTTGTGCTAGCTGTGGGTTGGAAGAGGAAACATCGCTTCATTTGTTACGGGATTGCAGGGAGGCAAGAAAGGTATGGAACTTATTTACTCCATCTTTATCAAATACTTTTTTTGAAATTCCATCAATCCGGGGCTGGGTTATTGAAAATTTATCGGTACCAAGAATCGGTGGGATGGATACTTGGCCTACCATTTTTGCAATTGTAGTATGGTGGATTTGGCGGTGGAGAAACTGTCGGAGTTTTGGCAGACCGGAGGATATCCCTCCAAACACAATCAATTTTTTGATACAGAGAATCTGGGAAGTGCAAAATGCGAAGGATTCCATTGATTTCTTAGCAGAGAAGGGGAGGCTGGCGTACCAAGAAATTTTTGTACGATGGGTTGCTCCACCCGAGAGGTGGACGGTGCTAAATATTGATGGGGCTTCGAAAGGGAACCCTGGCTTGTCGGGGGCAGGGGGAATATTCCGGGATATGGCTGGAAATTTTCTATTGGCTTTCACAGAGCGATTGGGCGTGGCGACAGTTATGAGAGCGGAATTGATGGCTCTGAAGCGGGGTCTGATGCTTGCAAAGGAGAAGTCTGCGGGGCGGCTTATCATACAAACTGACTCGTGTGCGGTAGTGGCTATGTTAAAGGAAGAAGAAGAACTCCCGGAGGCGCATGCTCACCTAGTCAGAATTTGTAAGTGTTTCCTCAATGACCATCCATGGAAGATAGAGGTCCATCATATTTATCGAGAAGCGAATAGATGTGCGGACTGGCCTGGCTCGCGAATGTTGGTGTTGAGCAAGCTAATCAAGTGGTTACATGGGAGCCAGATGATATACCGAGCCCCCTATTTCCGTTAATGCAAGAGGACATTGGTGGTGTCTCATGACCGAGGATTGTTCCGATTAATAAACCGTAGTTGTGTGTCCGTTAGTTTTTTAGTTTTATTTTCCTTTTTGCTTTGTTTTGTTTTCCTTCCGTTCCTGTGTTTTGGGTAATCCCGTTTCGTGTAACCAAACAAAAAAAAATTATAATTAAAAAATTTCGAATATTAACTTTTTGGGTGAAACGATTACGTTTGTAACTAAAAATTTTTGAGATCAACTTAGATCATAGGGAAAAAAATAGAGAATTGTTGGTTTTCGCTTTTAATGATATGAGAAGGGTTACGCATGGAAAGAAAATGAAAAAAATGTCCATGATTGAGTATAATTCGTATATTAAAGAGCAATTAGGTAGAGTTATTATGGAGAACTAGAGAAGTATATATACCGACCATTAAAATTATTTATCGAATCAACGCACATGTTTAGCAGTCCGGATCACCTGTCCCATATATTTGTCCACTCCCTGTCCCATCCAACAAAAAAATGACATCTGGCGAAAAAAAGTAAACAGTGAAAAAGTCATGTGATCTCTTCACCCATCTACCATTCTACCCCGTATTACTCCATCTCCCCCCTCTCACCTCAAAAGATTTCCAGATCTCTACCACCAAACCAGACCACCGGAATTGGTCTGCAGGGCAGCTGCCCGAGATGGGTGTGAATTAGTCTCGAGTTTCAGTGCTGAGTTCATAATTGATGATTAAACTCGTGGTTGTTTGGTGACGGAGGAGCACAAAGGTGGTGCGAACGGAGGAGCGGGTGTGTATTTGTCCTCGCCGAGCACAAAGTGGTGTTGCTATGAGAAGCAACGGCGGTCGTCGGAAGAAAGTGATAGGCTCAGAAGAAACGCGAAGTGCTCGTGGTTGAAACTGATGCTTGGTCCGACCCTGGTTGCAGCGGAGCTGCTGAGATTGTTAGCGAGCCGGTGCTATGGTGGTCGAACCACCATGAATAAAGGAGTAGATGTAGGTGATGGGCGTTGAGTTACGTGGAGTACGATTTACGACGAAGAAGGAACAGTAGGTTATCGGATTCGGAATCGTCACCGTCGTCGCTGCTAGTTTGTGCCTGATAGAGATGCACGTGACCTTTTAATTTGTGTTTTATTTTTTGCCACATGTCATTTTTTTGTTGGATGGGACAGGGACTGGGACAAATATTTGGGACAGGTGATCCGGACTGCATATTTAGTGGTGATCGAAAATTTATAAAAGTATTACCTAGAATGTAAACGAATAAAATATCACAATTCATCGGCTAAAAAAAATCACAATTTTATAAAGTTGAAATAAAATAATTACTTTAATAGATAAACGGGTAAACTGGTGAGGAACATGTATGTATAAATGTATCAATAGGTCTTGCTTGCGACGGGTCGGATCTTGCGACGGGTATTTTGTGAGAGGAAATGGGTAGAGGGGACAAGGTGGGCACCCCCCATGTGCTTCTCCACTCACCCTTGATGAGTATTTTGTGAGAGAATATGGTATCCGTCACTCATTTGCGACGGATAGTGTCCGTCACAAATGAGAAATTGTGTAAATGTATAATACCAAATCTACCCTTGCCCCACCATTCATAGCGGATGTACAATTTTTATTATTATAACCATGATTGTTCAAATTCTTACCCAACAATCCAACATAATATATTTATATGTAATGTTTGAATGGATTTTAATATGTTCACATTCTGTTTAATCATACACTCCTTTCGTTCCAATCATTTGTTTATTTTAGGAATTGCCACAAAGACCAAAAGTAGAGGTGATCATGGGCCGGGTCGGGCCGGGTTTGGGCCAGGCCAAAGCATAAAAATAGGTCCATGTGTGCGGGCTGGGCCGGGTCGGGCCAAACGCGTGGGCCTATTTTTTTGGCCCAAACCCGGCCCATGCGGGCTTATAGCAGGCTTCGGGCTAATTCGGGCCGTTTCGGGCTTATTATTTTTACTCTTTAAATGACTAGAAATCCTCATTTTGAAATATAATTTTTTAGTAGTTTAAAAATGTATATTAGTACTTGCTCACTTAACTTTGTTATAGTGTTGTATTGATATATGATGCTTTTTAGACTCAAACTTTTTGACTTATCACACTAATTTAGTAAATAAATTGTTAATATTAGATTATTAGTGTGGTAAACAAAATCATTAGCATATTTATCGCAAACATACTGAAAAAACTAAGGTTCATCACACTAGTATTGGTAAATAAATTATTAAGGTTCATTTATTATATAGAAATTGGTTGGTTATTTTTTTACCAACGCTTATTTACAACCGTAACTAATACATAAGTTCGGAAATCTTGCATATGTTCGGGTCGGGCCGGGCCAAAATT
>JAGPOY010001974.1:19390-30712 GCA_018983105.1 Silene uniflora | reverse complement strand
TGTAATCAAATCTTAATCATTCCTTAATATTAGCTTAATCTTTCAACAACAATCATAGATTAGAATTGAAGAATACTTGAGTTGTAATTGGAGAATTGACATCTCTTCATTTATCAAAGGGTTTCTTCTTATTTCATTATTGATCATATTTCCTTAAAGTTGGTACAATCTCTAATCCTTTTATTTACTTGTTATTTTACTTAATCATTCATCATGCTTTGATATGCTAGTTACTCTTTACCTATTACTTGCAATTTTACCATGATTAGTGAGTAGTTACCTCACTAGGGTAAATGGGTGATTAGGGGAATGATTATAGGGATGATTACATGCTAATGATTGAGGGTTAATTGATTGATTAAACTTGTGATGATGTTATCTATTCTTATGCATGCTTTATGTTTGATGATATGCTTGAAACACAAAACTTGCATTGATTCTCTTAGTCCATGCTTGAACCTTGTAAGATCGTAATGCCTCAAGGATCGCGAGGACACTATTCAACCCTTGTCGTAAGATCGTAATGCCTCGATTAGGGTTAGACCGTGTTTAAGCCTAGTAGGAAGGTTTGGGTGTACGGGTAATAACTAACCCTCTCCGGCCTAAGGGTTATAAGATCGAAAGCCTCGACCCTATTTCATCATGACCTCAATCAATCTACCCAATTCGTATTTGCATGTATTCTACCCATAATTACCCCCTATGATCCCATGACACCCTAGTATTTCTCCTTATTTGATTACATCCTTATTTACTTGCTTATTTTCTTTGCTTTAGACTATAGACTTTACCTCCAACACAAATTGTTACCTTAGACACTTGCTTTGCATAACCCAAGACGAATAGATCGCTATTGCTAGTTGCCCGTCTCGTGGATCGACCTCGACTTACTTGCTATCTACTTAGTTAGTTCGTTGGAGAATATAAATGTGTTTGATTAGGTGTGACGACTTTAACCTCATCAGCAATCAACATTGTCTGTCGAGTCGAGTCGGGTTCGGGTCGCTGTTATTGAGTCGGGTTATTTTCGGTCAATTACTGTACCAGTGGAATTGTTATTGGGTCTAATTATTTCATCACATTAATTAAATTTTGTATCAATAAGCTTAGAGTTCGACCATTGTTTGGTTTACTAACTTTGACATTAAGTCAAACAATAGCAAGTTAAACACTAAACCATTGTCATATGGACTAATATTAAATTTGATCATTATCGGGTCAATAAATTTATCGAGCCAATATCGAGTAGTGTAGGTAACTCATCATCGAGTCAAACATAGCAAGTTAAACACTACTCATGTTTAGTCTAATTCCTCATTCCGACTTTCGATCTCAGGATGGAAATTAACAAATATAATCAAACGATTGTGGCCATAAATCAAAGATTATCAAATGATACAAGCATAGAATAGAGACAAATAACAATAATCATATAACCTGATTCAACGACAAGAACTACTTTTTTACATGGTTCCCTACACCCTAGATATGTAAACTACTCACTCATTATAAAGATCGATTAAACAAACTACTAACAAGGATGCAATTACGTAAAACAATTGCATAATAACAATATGAAAATAAAGAATTGAATTGACAAAAGAAATGGAGAAAATAAACAATACTAAATGATACCACATGAAAATTCATAGACCTCTAATTAATTAGACTCCTTTAATTACTATACCAAATTACATGTTAATTTAGTTATTTTAGGATCTATGTAGCATGCATGAAATATAAAGGCATAATAAATAAAAGGGAGAAAATTCCTTACATTGGAGTGGGAAAAATAATCACAATGTTGTAAAACATATGTAATTACATATGGATGCACGTTATACACTATGTAATTAGTCTGTTACAACTCATGAAACATTGCATATGTTTCATCTCCGTGTAGTTATAAATAGATGTCATCTCATGTATATTGGGCATCAAGATTAATACAACAATATGTCTTCCCTCTATTCTCTTTCTCTATGTATATTACTCTATTTTATCTTTATTGATAACACGTTATCCGCACGAGTTTCTAACCAATGTCACGAGCTAATTGATGCATCAAAGTATGGGTTGATATTATGTTAAGGATTGCGAAATTGGTCTTTGAATCCTCCGGTTCTTTATCTTATAAATTCTCCCATATTTATTCGTAAGTCACTCTAACTATTTTTAATATTGAGGCTTATGATCATATGTAACATTCTTTTTTATTACGCATTATTTTATCGCTTTTGAATAATTTTACAAAGTAATATGATAATGTTCATAAATAACTTTTAATGACGTAAATTCATCTTAGTTCTGGTTTGATAAATACATGACTACTAGTTTTACCCCCGTGCAAAAAATTGCACGGGATTCTGGTAAAATTCTAATATTCGACGTATGATAATTCATATAAATATAATTAGACGTAAAGATTTAGCTGAAGTACTTAATGATTTCTCTATCTAACTTCTTATTACATATGATTTGTTATTCTTGAGAATTATGGATTTGAAAATGATAAAATTGAATGTTGGAATTATAAGTAAAATGTGAGATGTAAATTAGTTGTTTATACTCCCTCTCTCAGAGTTATTTTTTTGTTTTTCTATTTTAGGGATATTTATGATAGAGAATTGAATCATCGATACTCAATTGGGTCTGCTTGTCATATAATGATTGACCTACCCCCTTTCTTTTGTTTATGTGCTAAAGTCAAAGCAAACAAATAACCGAAGGCAGTACCGAATATGTCTTAGCTAAAATTATAATCCGGAATTAAATTCTCACATTTTTTATTGATAAAAAGTGAAATAGTAATGAAATCCAACTATCCAAGCAGACCAGGCAAAGCTGACCCGACCAGATAAGGCCCGAGAATGGAAAGTGACCGGAAATGTATCACCCGAAAGTGACTCAATAGACCCGAAGTGACCCAACCCAAAGTAACCCAAAATGACCCGAGTGAACCAAAATGACTTAATTAACGCAAAATCATGACCCGAAATGACCTAAACGACCCAGATTGACCCGACTCAAAATGACTCGATACGAAGTGACTGATAAGCTATTGGGCCGACCCGATGTAACACAACCCGACCCGATGTAACCCGTTCCAAATGTCCAATTTACCAGGTCTATATCCAAGATTCCAAGTACACCAAGCCCAACCCATCATAATTACTAAACCTCAATTCTTGAACATACTTCCAACCGCCTGCCGTCACTTACTCACTCGATCACTTCTTCTATGACTCTATCACATTAACTTTACTTGTATCCATTAATCATTTTTTATTCATAATCGAAAACCTCATATATTCCTCCTATATACACAAACACAACCCGTTTAATTCAATCTCATACTCTATAAAACCCGTTTAATTCAATCTCATACACAAATCAATGGAGTGTTTGCACAATTTATGGACTTCCTAACATTCACATATTTATCTATTTCAACTATTTTTACCGTAGATCTCCCTGTTTTCATGATTTTTTTTTGTTGAATGTCTCCAGGTATAGTTTTTTATTGAAATTCCCGTTCTAATCATCTCACCAATTGTATCATTTCACTTGTTAAATTTATCTTTTGAACTTATAATGTTTAGATTTGTTGAAAGCATTTATAAATATTTATTTAAGTTGTTCAATCCAAGTTTCATTTTTCTCAACCGGATTTATTTATGTATTTAATTTGGTTATAATGATTTTAATTTTGTAATCATGCCGACATTATTTTTTTCTAAATTATGATTTATGATATTTTTTTTTAGTGATTTTGTATTTTAAAATCATCATAGCAATGTAAATTTAATACCACTATTGAATTTTTTAAGTCGCATAAATTGTATCGTGAAGACATCAGTAACAAATGAAGATTTTTTTTTTGTAATTGGATATTTTGGATGTAATTATTTATTAAATTATTGATTCACGAATTAGTTATGAAATGAAACCATAGTATAATGTTAATTAATATAATCTTGATCTTGATTTATTTATGAAAGCAGGAATAGATTAGGTAGAAGAGAGATGGAACGTGGGTTGCATTTTGAAATAAAAGAATTTTCACCCCCTATAAATCAGGGACCAATAAGAATGCAAGAATTGCTTCAGCTTTTATAGTAAGGAGATTTTGACATGTTTTAAGGTTACTTATTTTAAGAGTATCATTGTTGTTTACAAGATTCACATGATATTTTAACAAATTAGCTAACCATCTTGATAACGAGATTATTTGGCTGTGATGAAAAATTATTCGTCAAGTTATGCGACGTATATCTATGATATGTTGTTCATATATCATATTAAATACCATTATCTATTGTTAATCTATAATGTTTATGATATGAGAAATTAGAAGCATATTTATATCAATTATTATGATAATGATACAAGAATTATTCATGTTTGTATTTAACAACTATTTCAATCACAATATTTATGTATCACTCGTAATTGTCTTGATAGATATACTCAGCACATATGAGTTTCGCATGCATTATCACCTTTATATGTATAAAATATATTGTATTGTGTACTTATCACAATCAATGGTAAAAATATTATATTGTGTAAGTTGATGTAGTTGTGTAACCATTGTTTTAATTGTAACCTATGTTTGAGATATTATAACATTGAGTAGTTAGACATAAATGTTGATGTTAAAATAAAGTTTTCAAAAGTTATACACACGTACATTTTAATATGTATTTTTGAGAATAGTTAAAGAATTAACGTTTTGAGGCTACCCTTCTTTAATGAAGAGGTGAAACATACAAATAGAATCAACAATTAAACGTTTGTTATGAGTTATAGATTATAACTATTCCAATTATGTTATGAGAAATTTAATTTCATGATTTAGCGATGATATTTAATGTACTCTTTGGATTATATGCATTATGTGATAATATGCTATATATAACTTATTCAACGAAATATATACTTGAAGTATACAAAGATCTTCTTAAAATATTGAAACTTGGCCGAGTTATATAGAATAAAATAATGAAAATTATAATGAATTGGATACGTTGATTAAAATACTGGCTTTAAATAGGTATTTATATTGTTGTTTTACCATACTTTATTGGAGATGGTATCAAAATTTATACTTGAATTATATGTATCGAAATTTGGATATTTGAAACTAAAGGAATTCATTGATTTATTGTGGTGATATATCACAACTAAATATGTACACCTCTATAAAATCACACAATAAGTAAACATATGAATCTAATATATATTTAGTGGTTTGATTATTGTGTGAGTATTGTGTACATTTCACATATGAATAATTTCAATGTACATGATTTTATAAGATTATTTCATATGTTTGATTCTGAAATCAACATGTAAAGGAGACAAGTATCCCGATATCATACATATATGGCCAAATTTATGATATATTCTTGATAATACCATGAGAAATAAAAATACTATATTTGCAGTGTACATGAAGATTGTGATTAAGTATTGACCACTAGCTATGAAATAATGTATTTTACCAAATGTTATTCGGATGACATTTTGATACGTACATTGATAGAATAAAGAAATATTTTATATATTATCATGGTACAAATTATGAAAGGCTCCAAAAGAGCATTTATAGTAATGCCAATAGGGACACTTTTAAAATAATCGATATTAGGTAAAGTGGACAAAATATTAATTCTTTCAAATCACAAAATATAAGGGAAAAATCCTGAATCCCAACTAACTGTTCAAACATTATTTTCGCTTAAGCGCATATGATATCATATGATAAATGAGTAAGGATGATTTCACCTATATTGGTCGAGTACATGAACATGGGTATCATCGAGTTTGATATGTGTATTTTAAAATAAAAATTATCCCATCTACGAGAAATATGATGGTAATGATATTGATATCGTAAGAATGCAACCAATATATGTATATGGTGGAATAAATAATATAAATGGTTGACACTTCAACCGATTTGAAAGTTACCATATATTTGTAACACCCCAATTTATGAAGGAGCCTTTAGCAAGACATTCCCTAATAAATCAGACTGTTACCATCTCGGTATTCCGAGGTAGTGAATTACAAAGACAAAGAACCAAGGTACTTCAACTTAAATATAACATTAAGACATATTACAAAATTACCGTCAAATTTAAACTTGATTATGTTACAACAAACATGGAAACAAAACTAAGAGAAAACATAAACTGTATAACCATCTAGGTGATCAAGACTTCTAAGTTCTATTATCGTGCCTCACGTCATCCATCCAGCTCCCAACTAAGACAACTCCAACATGTCAGAGACTGCTTCCCAGTAATGGTTCATTATAGGTGTTCACGAATACACGGTCAACCACGAGGTTGAGTAGGATAAACCAAATAATAATAAAAAATGAATGCAACTATATGAGACCATGCAACTGATACACCTCCGCATCCAATACCATCACACAACTCCGAAACTCCTCGTGATCACATCTCGAAACTCCCACCCCGCCATTCCCTAGGGCGAGGTATACCTCGATCGTCATCGAGCAAATCCAGCATAAAAGCTGAGGACACCAGAGACAAGCCTGTAATCGCAGCGCGCCTGCAAACTACACCGCCAGCCCGGGCCTTTATAAATATCGTACTTCCGACACCGACAATAGATGAATGAATGTTATGTCAATAATCAAATGCAACATCTCATGCCAATGATCACAGTACCATAAGTTCATGCCAAAAATCATAATCCAATAATCTCATGCCAATAAAATCACCAACTGAATAGCACAATCATACATATACAAACGTGCCAATCAGATCACCGTACACATTAATACCGTAGTTGAGTAGGAATACCCTACCTGAATGCAAGTAATGCCAAATAGCAATCCAATCAGCAATTAGAAGTATTCCACCACTACAATTTCATCACCTAAAACAATTAATAATTTTATTTTATTATTGTGAAGCATCGATATTAAAACCGTCTCAACGCTAATAATATTTATTATCGAAATATATATATTATGACTAATGATTAGTAACGTTTATTATTTATTTACGTATTACGAAAAATAAGACTTAGATTATATAATTATATAGTACGAAAATATAACTTCGAAATACGGGACATAATTTATGAAATACATAAATACGAATTACGATACACGAAAATACGAATTACGATAAGTATAAAAATACGAATTACGGGAAATAAGGAAATACGAATTACGATAAATATGAAATACGAATTACGAAAATATGAAATATGAATTACAAAAATATGAAATACGAATTACGAAAATACGAATTACTAATTACGAGAAATTACGATCGTCACTTAAACAACTACGCTCACACGCCTTTAACCACCCAACAATCACCTATTTGTTACCTACCAGCCACCAATACCACAGTGGCAGCCTCCCCTGCACCACGGTGGACCCTCTTCACCGTCCTCTCCCTTCATCCTCACTCTCTTCTTACCCCAACACCCCACGCCACACTTACCCAAACCACCTCTGGCCACCACCGTCATCACCTCTCTGACCCACGGTGGTTCCAGGAGTGGTCATCACTTCCTCTCGGCTTCTTCTAAACCGCCACAACAGCCACCACAGAGACGCCTGCCTCCCACGCTCCCCTTCCCCAGTTTTCTGTCTTTTCGGTCACCATCTCCACCAACCACCACCTACGGCCACCACGACACACTCTTCAATGTCGACCCAACCACAGACTCCAACCCCAGCATGCCATGGTCAAGTCGAGTCTTAAACTGGGTTCAAAACAGGGTCGTTTCCCTGTTGTCGGCATCCCCCTGTCACAGCCACCGTGATGGCGCATTTCGCCACCACCAATCACCACCACGCCACTAAGGTGGTCGAATCTGATCCAGCAACTACCACCAACCAACCCAGGTCCAACCAACCACTGCCCCGTCGACAAAACCCAATCGACACCCCCTACTCACCCGTGTCCATCCGAATTCCAACCCAAACCACCACCACCACCACCAAGGCTGTCAAGGGTCGGAAATGGGTCAGGGTAGTTAGGTGTGGTTCGAGCCTGGCCTAGGGTCTGAGTTAGGTCAGTCGAGTCAGTCCTAGGGTCGGGTTTGGTCTAGTCTAAGATAGGTGTGTGTTAACTACGAAATAAAACGATAAAGCGATAATATAAATCATACCTTGAATAGTTCGCGTCTCCAATTCCTAGCCTTCTCCCTCAATCTCTCCCTTACAATTTTTTTTCAGAATATCTTGGTGTAACAATGGTCTATGGTAGATAGGTTTAAGAAGCATTATTCAAAATGCTTCTAAGAGGGTTCAATGTATCGTTAACTCTTATGCCTCGTAAAGGACTACATTCAATCTCGTAACAACTCGTGATTGACCTCGTAAAATGTCTGGTCTATCTCGATTTTACACGTTTCATACTCGTGCTCCCATCACCGTCTCATTATTTTATTATTCAACGCGCTATTACGTAAACCGTAAAATATATATATACATATATATATATATACATATATATATATATATATATATATATATATATACATAGGGGCAGGATCCCGTGCGAACTGAGTTACGGTGCGAACCGTACGAACTACCTAGATACATCTATAACTACACTAGATACATTTAGAAGTACACTAGATACACTTGTTGGTAAATGTATGTAGCCTTATTGATAAATGTATGTAGTATCATTGACAAATGTACCCACCAACTATGACCGTCACTATTATCACCGCCACCGCCACACCACCAACCTGACCACCACCAGTCACCTCCAGTCCACCACAGCCACCGCGCCACCACCACCAGTCACCTACAGTCCACCACAACCATCGCGCCACCATCACCAGTCACCTCCAATCCACCACAACCATCGCACGACCACCGATAAGTATGACCCGTTCACACCTGCAACTATCACAAAGCCCCAGCCTACCACCACCAACACCATCTTACCACCATCGGCACCGCAACTCTACCACCACCACCACACTGCTGCAGCCAGTCGAACACTGATACCACCACCAAGACCACAAACTCATGCTACTCCCATAGCCAACATAACCAAACATCGAGCCCACCGTCGACCACAACTTACCAGAACAATTAGATGACGCCGACGACACTACACGTCAACACCGGTTGACTCAATGTGTGTCGAAAATGACATTTCCTGTTTCGAAATCTTCCGATTAGGCCATTTTTGCGATTTTTTTTTTGAAATTCAATTTCATTTATTGTAGATCTGGGATTACAATTACAAATTTTTGGAAATTAGAAGAAAGGAATATGAAGAGCATCGTCGACTTATGTAGACTAGCGGCGTGACTGGACTTTCATCAGCAAGAAACCACGACATCAGCCTCGCCGGAGGAAGAAAATCCAAGGCCTGGGCTCGGGTCATGCGCAAGGGTGCGAGAAGAAGAAGAAGAGAAAGTATGGACGGAAGTGGGAGAAGGGACGAAAGACGACAAAATCTGGCGAAGGAATTGAAGGACGCCGGAAGTACGGGACAGAGTGATTCGTCGGAGCAGGAAATGCTATGCCGGAACTCCGGCGATGCTTAAGGGTGGGAAAAGAGAGCAGCCAACACCAGAAGTGAGAGAGGAGACGACCGGAGCAACTCAGGTGGCCGGATTCCTCGGAGATAGAAGGTGAAGTTGGTGCCGGTGATGACGACGGTGCTGGCTGCGATGTGAGTCCACGGGCAGTAAGGTGGTGTTGATGGTGATATGGTGAGATACGAGAGATGTAAAGGGGTAGGTGGGTTTGTTTGCTAATGTAATCAGAGCCATTCATTTAGTCTATCTAGTGGTTTAAATTGAGTTCGTACGGTTCGCACCGTAACTCAGTTCGCACGAGATCCTGATTCTATATACATATATATATATATATATATACATATATATATATATATACATATATATATATATATATACATAAGCATCCCATGAGTCTAGACTCTTAGATGAGTCTAGCATATCAATAAGGACCATTGGATCTTGGGATCCAACCGTCCTAATTATGACGCGTGTCCCGATTTAAAAAAAAAAAAAAACAAAACATGCGCGCTGTATAAAACAGGCGAACATTAATTATAATCCTCATAATTCAATTTCTTTTCTCTCTCTAAACCGCCCACTCTCCCTCTGAAACCGTTTCTCTCTCTCTCTACAGTTAATACGTTCATTAAAACCTAATTTTTTCTGGAAAAATCCTACTAGATCAAGCAAAATCGCAATCAATTTTTTCTGGATATCGAAGATGAAGAAGAGGTATATCGCTCTATTTCGTGACTGCATGTTGATTTTTCTGCGTTCTAGTTTTCTGCATGTTGTTGTTGCTATTATTGTTGTTGCTTTGTTGTTGATTATACTCTTTTTTCTTCAAATAATCGTTGATTTAGGGTTTTTGTTTCAATGGAAGCAGGAAATTGATTTTTTCGCGAAAAATTAGGTTATTGTTGTTGTTATTAGTGTCGATTATACTGATTTGAAGCTTTTATTAATTGATTGAAGTAGGAAATTGATTTTCCATTAAAAAATTAGGTTATTACTGTTCTTGTTGTTCTTATTGTTGTTGTAAGTCTCGATTTTACTGATTTGAAGCATTTATTAATTGATCGAAGAAAGAAATAGCGTTTTAATTAAAAAATTAGGTTATTACTGTTCTTGTTGTTATTGATGCTGTTGTAGTTGATTTAGGTTTACTGTTTTGATCGAAATGACTAATTGATTTTCTGCATTCTAGTTTTTCGATTCAAAGTTAGGGTTAATGATTTGTAATAAATGATCAATTAATGTGTGTTACCGTTCTGCTTTCTATTGATTTATTTGTTCGTCGTGTTGAGTTGTTAATGATTTGCAGGAAATGTTCCTTTTCCTGAAATTAATTGATTTAGGTTTACTGTTTTGCTCGAAGTGAGTAATTGATTTACTGCGTTCTAGTTTTCCGTTTCAAAATTAGGGTTAATGATTTGTCATAACTGAGCAGTTATTCTGTGTTACCGTTCTGATTTCTATTGATTTATTTGTTCGTCGTGTTGAGTTGTTAATGATTTGCAGGAAATGTTCCTTTTCCTGAAATTCTTAACTGAGCAGTTAATCTGTGTAACACTGTTTTTGTAATTGTTTTAGTTTTAATGTTATTCTGATTTTGATTTTTTGAAAAACGATGTCAGGAAAGCAGAGGTAGTACCTCAGAAATCTGCTGACAGTAAGAAGCCTAAAGTGGAAGCATCGGAAAAGACACCGAGCAAAAAAGCGCTGACACAAAGGCCTTCAAAACCGTCAGCATCGAAAAACGTCGAAGCATCTCATACG
>JAGPOY010001974.1:0-12634 GCA_018983105.1 Silene uniflora | reverse complement strand
CCTTGTGACCTTGGTACGTAGGGGGCAGCCGTGTAGCAAGCGTAATTTGTTGGTTATGGTACGACGAGTAAACATCAGCTCGATCGTAGTATACGCCGATTTTATCATTAGGGTTTCGGGTTTGGAGGGTGACTTGGAAGGTGGCGGTTAGGAGATTAGGTTGCGTGACGTTGAAGGAATAGATTGTTGCGTCTTGGAGGGTGAAGTGAGGTTTTGTTGGACGGAGGATTAGCCAAATTAGGAAAATTGTGAAAAGGATTATGAAGATTAGGAAGAGTATACCGCCTATTACGCGGTGGCGTAGCGGGGTGGGCTCGTCGTCGTCGCAGCAGTCTTTTGAGGTCATTTTGGTGGGTGGTGAGAAGAGGAAGAGGAAGAGGAGTGTATTGAGTTAGGGAGAAAAGAGTGAGAGTATGGGAAGGGAAGGATGTTGTGGAGTGGGTGGATAGGTATTTATAAGATTGATGGGGAGATAGAGTGATTAGAAAGAGAGGTTGTTAATTATTTACGGACGATAATGGATCGGGTTCAGATTATGTCGAGTTTGATTTAAAATAGACTCTAGTCGTTTTATATAGATCGATCTATATAATTTGCCGAGTTTTTGTATCGTTTTCTTTTAAAACGGCCTAAAAACATAAAAACATCGACACTGTTTTATTCTAATTTCTACTAGTGAATTTTCATATTATCAAAGGATTGTTTTATATATGTTAGTTTGATCGAGAAACAGAGAAGAACATTAAAGGGTAAATTGTGATTGTGTTTCATTAGAATAGCAATAGCCAATATATAGTACAATAGCAACTGATTGTATCAAACAAATGCCTAAGAATCAGGAAGATATATTGACTAAGAATGAGTCAATATAGTAAGCTAATATTTGCCTAAAGTATCTCCTATAATATCGGCTAACACCCCCCCTCAAACTGGAGCATGAAGATCGAGAATGCCCAGTTTGCGGAGAAGATAGTGAAATTGTTTTACTCCCAAAGGCTTGGTAAACATATCGGCAACTTGTTCACCAGTAGGAACATGAAACGGGAGGACAAGACCGTCGGTGATCGCGTCTCTCACAAAGTGACAATCAATTTCAATATGCTTTGTACGCTCATGGAAGACGGGGTTCTGAGCTAAATGTATGGCGGACTTACTATCACAGTGGAGCCGAATAGGGGATGATAAGGGAACATCTAGGCTAGTGAGAAGACCCTTGAGCCACTTGAGCTCGCAAACAATCGCGGCCATTGAGCGGTATTCAGCTTCGGCGGAAGAGAGCGAAACAGTGTGTTGTTTTTTAGTCTTCCAAGAGACGGGCGAGTCACCTAGGAAGACAAACCAACCTGTCACCGAGCGACGAGACAAAGGACATTTACCCCAATCGGAGTCACACCATCCGGACACCAATAACTTGCTATCAGACCGCAGCAAAATACCCTGGCCGGGACTACCTTTCAAGTATCGGACGACACGCATAGCGGCTTCCATATGAGCAGTGCGCGGATGATGGAGAAATTGAGAGAGGACATGAACCGAGAAGGACACATCAGGACGGGTCACGGCCAAGTATACAAGACGACCAATTAAGCGGCGATATCGTTCAGGATCAGTTAAGAAATCGCTAGAATTAGTGGCAAGCTGATGGTCGACGTCCATAGGAGTAGAAGCTGGCTTTGCACCCAAACATCCGGCTTCACTAATAATATCCAGGGTATATTTTCTTTGAGTGAGAAAAATACCTTCGGTACTTCGGGCAACTTCGAGACCTAGGAAATACTTCAGGGGACCAAGATCTTTCATCTTAAAACAACGATGTAAATACCCCTTAAATTCACGAATAGCTGGACTATTATTACCCGCAATAATGAGATCGTCCACATAAATTAGAACATATAAACGGACCTCATTTTTGGAGTAAGTAAAGAGAGAATAATCCGAATATGAGTGACAAAAACCATAAGCCCGTAATGCACCAGCTAATTTAGCAAACCAACAACGCGGAGCTTGACGGAGGCCATATAAAGATTTTTTAAGACGACAAACCTTCCCATCGTGACCACGGCTAAAACCCGGTGGAAGTTTCATGTATACTTCTTCATGTAAATCACCGTGCAAGAAGGCGTTATGGACATCCATTTGATGTAGCTCCCAGTTTTTTACCGCGGCAACAGCAAGAAAAGTACGGATGGTGACCATTTTTACAACTGGGGCAAAAGTTTCTCCATAATCGAGACCTTCGACCTGATGATTACCAAATACAACAAGGCGGGCTTTCAACCGTTCAACGGAGCCATCGGAGTTATACTTAATTTTATACACCCAACGGCAACCGAGAGCCTTTTTATCGGGAGGTAAGTCGGCTAGTTCCCAAGTCCCATTAGATTCAAGAGCAGTAATTTCATCTTGCATAGCTTTGCACCACCCCTCATCACGGACCGCAATTTTAAAAGACGGAGGTTCAATACCTGCGGTAATGGCAGCGAGAAAAATACGATGCCGACTAGAGAATTTATCACAATTAACATAATTAGCTAAGGGGTGAAGAGTACCTGAGGGTGATGACGGAGTGTCCGGTGAGCTTGATGGACTGTTCGTTGTATCAAGAATGTAACCCCGCAAACGAGAATTCGGAAATTTCAACCGATGGCCGCGACCCAAATCAGGAGGAGGCTCAATGATGGGTTCAGTGGCAGATGAATCGTTGGTGGCAGAAGGGGAGGATGTACCTGAAGCAGCTGTAGGAGACTGCATAGGTTCGGGAGACTGAGGCTCGTCGGTAGTCGTAGACGCATGTGTAGCAGACAAAGATGGGTCGGAAACAGGGGACTCCGTTTGCGGAAAGTCGTCCGCATAAATGGAGTCATTAAAATCCAAGGAATTATTTATGTCATCTGTCTCAGTCGAAGGGAAACAATCCTCATAGAAAACCACATCCCGAGAATAGAATATTTCACCGGAAGCAATATCAAAAACACGCCAACCCTTTTTATTGTGAGGGTACCCTAAAAAAATGCATTTACGACTTCGTGGGGCAAACTTATCACCGTGAGTTTTCTGATTATGAACGAAACAGAGACACCCAAACACCCGTAAATTCTCGTAGGACGGTTGGACTCCAAATAAAATTTCATATGGAGTTTTATTTTGAAGTACGGGCGAAGGTATGCGATTAATTAAATGAGCAGCAGTAAGGACACACTCACCCCAAAACTTTGTGGGAAGACGACCCTGAAATAATAAAGCCCGGGCCACATTAAGAATGTGACGGTGCTTACGCTCAACGCGCCCATTTTGTTGGGGCGTGCCAACACAGGAAGTCTGAAATTGGATGCCCTGTTGTAAAAAAAAGTCGGCCATGTGATGGAACTCACTTCCGTTATCACTGCGCACCACCTTGACCTGTTTAGAGAACTGAGTCCGAACCATCGACAAAAAATGCATAAAGAAATCCGTAACTTCAGTTTTAGCAAGTAATAAGTAAACCCAGACGGAGCGGGAACGGTCATCCACAATAGTCAAAAAATATTTTGCGCCACATGTAGAGGGAGTACGATAAGGCCCCCAAAGATCACAATGTATCAAAGAAAAATTGTCGGAGGCAATGTTATCACTAGTATGAAAACTAGTTCGAGTTTGTTTAGCAAGATGGCATACATCACATGCCACATTATTAGGAAAAGAAATAGTACGAGCTAACGGAATTAATTTAACTGCATTATCGCCCGGATGCCCAAGTCGACGATGCCACAAACGATACTCGCCCTCCGTGTTAACAGAATGCACCAAAGGAACGGGTTTTATTGACGAAAGTAGAAACAGTCCATCATTGAGTTCACCGGCTCCAATCATCATCCTCGTAGAACGGTCCTGTATGAGACAACGGTCTTTAGTAAAATGCAATATATAATCATAATCTGCCGTTAATTGAGACACAGAGAGCAAGTTACACGTCAAGTGGGGAACAAATAAAACCCGACGTAAAGTGACGGTATCATTGATACAAATTGTACCCATTTTGGAAGCAAGAATGCGTTTCCCATTAGGCAAGCCAACTGCCCGTGGCGGTATGACCATGGTGTCCGAAAAAAGAGACAAGTCACCGGTGACATGATTAGAGGCACCGGTATCTATAATCCAGGAAGTACACATACCAGACAAGCGATCCGAGGAAGCAAGAGAAGCAGTCGTGTGAACAGCATTAGCATGAACAACGGGGTCCTGGGAAGCAGCAGAACCAGACCCACTCGTGCTAGCACCTGTCCCGCTCCTGCTACGACGGAACTCGACCAAAGTACGAGGCCGATTTCCCCACCAGTCCGGGAATTTGTTCAATTTGAAGAAGCAAGATTTAATAGCATGACCATTTACCTCACAATGAGAACAGAACAACTTGCGTCGCTCCATTTTCTCCGCTTCACGAATCGCCTTCCAGTCAGTCATAGTACGCGGAGCCCCAGAAAGAGCAAACGCCGCGACATTAGTAACATCAGCAGGTGGAGGAGCATCATCCAGAAGAAGACGCTCAGCCTGTAACGCCGCGTGGTATCCACGATTGAGAGAGGGCAGGGGAACCAATTGAAACTGCTGATTCCTAAGAGAGCCATACAAACTACGATCGAGACCCATAAAAAACTGATGGAGTCTCTCGTTGTCTTGCCGTTTAATCGCATTAGAGGATATTTCACACAAACAACGACCACACTTACAAGCAAAAGGAGGCTCATGAATAGCGAGAGCGTCCCAAATAGTCTTTAATTTTCCATAGTACTCGGTTACGGACATACCTTTGAGTTGTTTGCAATTGCCAAGATCTGTCTTGAGTGAGTGAATAGAAGTGCCATCAATGACAGCAAAGCGTTCTGCTAATTCTCGCCACAAAACAGCAGCATCTTCAACAAAGGGAACGCTGGAAAGGACAGAAGGTTCGATCATATTACGAATCCAACGGACCACCGTACAATGGACAACCTCCCATTGTTCAAGCATCTTTGCTTCAGTCGGTTTTGGGATAGAGCCATCACAAAACCCGAATTTGCGACGGGATTTGAGTGACATCCGAATATCACGACTCCAATCCTCATAATTGGAACTCGTCAGAGAAATACCAGAAATTTTAATCCCCGGAATATCATGGGATCCGAGGTAAAATGGAGACAAGGGATCAATTTTGAATTCAGATGTGAGACTGTGTGGTTGCTCACTGGTTTGGGGTTGTTCAACAGTTTCACCAGTCATGGTGATGGATCAATTAGGTTTATTTTGTTTGGAAGGAAACGTTTAGAGAAGGAAAAAAAATGGCTGGCTCGATACCATGTTAGTTTGATCGAGAAACAGAGAAGAACATTAAAGGGTAAATTGTGATTGTGTTTCATTAGAATAGCAATAGCCAATATATAGTACAATAGCAACTGATTGTATCAAACAAATGCCTAAGAATCAGGAAGATATATTGACTAAGAATGAGTCAATATAGTAAGCTAATATTTGCCTAAAGTATCTCCTATAATATCGGCTAACAATATACACATTTTATATATGATATGACTACACATAAATTCGAAATAATTCTTAATTCAATATATATATTCATTAATTAATCCTTGTGCATACAATATATAAAAACACATATAACATGCTAAGTAGTCTAATAAGCAAACACATTTACTTAAATAACCTCATTTTCCTTCCTAGCATAACCTCATTTTCCTTCCTAGCATATCTAGCTCCCTTAAGACGGATCTTTTTTTTTTTTTCTGTCTGAAATTAAAGTGAAAAAAATGTGAACAATTATATAGTTTAATTAAAGTTAACAGACCAATTTTCTAATTTAATGTGAACTATTATATATAGTTGAAATTTTAGATACAACATTTTGTTATTGAGTGGTCATTTTTTATTAGAAAATGACGACTTCTTCTCCGTCTCAATTTCAGACGAGAAACGCCCATCTAAAATGAGAATTTGTCTTTCCTCGTCTATATATATTCAAGTTTTTCATCATGTATATACTATATGGGTGGCTGATAAATGATAATCTTAATTATGAAGGTATCATGATTGATAGTAGTTGTGAAAATGAGTTTTAACATTGTTTGTTCTTACATGTAATCATGTGAGTGGAGAAAGATATTGCATATGGCCATATGGGTGATGACTTTTATAATATCCTGGAAGGTTCACTTGGCCAACTCTATTCTGTAATGCTACGTTTGAGACAAGAATGTACCAAGTGGTTTAGTGAGTCATATATGTGTAAATTAAACGACAAAAAGGATTGGCCAGTCAAGCATGTGGATTAGTTATTCTTAATTTTTCATCAATCCGTCTGGCTGAAGACCGTCTTCAGCTGAAGACCTCTCACAAGTCACACCCCTCCCCCACTTGCCCTCTCCACTTGCTCATTGTGAGAGGTCTCTCCGAAGAGACCGTCTTCAATGTAAATTGGTGATTTTTCATTGGATAAGCCATTTTAATTTTTTTTTTTTTGGCAGCGCCATTTTAAAAATTTGTAATCAAATAATTTAATAAATTTTATACGTAACTTGTTTTTATTTCAATTAGCTTTTTATCGTTTTTCCCTGAAAAAGATCGACATTTTTAACACAGTTAAACTAATGACTTATACAAAAACCATGGCACAGCCAGGATTTAACGTTAGGGAGGGGGAGGGGGGAGGACGGGAGGTTTGGGAGCGAAAATTTTCAATGAGGACAACCCGACCCACCACGATCGTAACACACCTCACGTACGATGAGAGACTCACTTTTGGGCCCGTTTTGTCCTCACTTAAGCCCAAAAGCACAAGGGATTGTTACTAAATGGTGGGTGAGATTATTATAAACATATCACAGGCCTCACATTCTACCAATGTGGGACAAAATTCAGGAGTTCAGTAATTTATAAGGTGAATTTGCAAAATGTTCAAAAATTTAACTAGAAATTTCAAAATTTTCAAGTTCAGCTAGATCAAATTCCATACAAGTGGTAGATATTAATTTTCAACCAGAGAGGTGAAAAAAGAAAAGAAACAAAACTACAAATTAGAGTTTACTGCGGAGTATTTGTCAATAAATTCATCTGTTGGTAGGTGAGACAGTGAGAACTAAGATACTCAATATGATATATCACATAGAGTTGCTAAACAACAAATCCGTTGTAGTCTAGTTGGTTAGGATACTCGGCTCTCACCCGAGAGACCCGGGTTCAAGTCCCGGCAACGGAATTTTTTATTTTTTTGACAATACTTGGTGATTACTGAAGAACAGTAGAACACAGTTTAACCAAGTTGGAAATGTCGGAAGATATTAGTGCAATTTTGAGAATTGCTCACATTCTAGATTATGAACAACAAACTCGAACGAAATTTATGGAAGTCTGATTTCCGCTTAATATTCACATTAGGACGTCTCGCCCAGAACTTGCTCATACAAATAATCCTCACTTGGTACAACCGTACAAGACACAAGTCATTCAATAACTGACCAACTTGTGTTAAATGACAAAGTCACAAACTTACTGATAATTGAACGGACAATATCAATTACTCTGCATCATGTTGAGCCATAGCCAATGAAGGCGGGTCCTCACAGGTCGAGGATCTTGGAGTAGACGGTGAGGAACCCTCAACAATAATAACATAACTTTTCGAGGATCGAGACTTCATAGACGACAATTGACTTAACATCTTAGAATTTCCATCTTGTAGCACGACCTTATTATCATCCACAATGCTCTTGAATTTTGCAAGGGTGGCTAACCTTTGGACCGCCTCAGCAATCTCTTCCGTACATGTTACAACTTCGTTTAACAATGAAGCCACTGTTGCTACTGGTGTAACATCCAAAAGATTGATGTTTTCCCATATATTCGATTTTAGCAATTCGTTTAGATCTTGAGCTGCTTTTTTCGCGTTTTGGATATGAGCGCTGGCCTTAGAGGGTTGAGTCATTTCTTTGATTGCGCCTGATAATTCCTTCAATGCTTTGCCTGATTCAATGCTCATCTTTGAACACGGCTCTAAGAACTTCGCCTTCACTTCATTGGGCGCCTAAAAATGCAAAAAAATTAGTATATTTACCCAAACGGTTTTTTAACATGTGCCCCAAGGCCTAAGCGTACACGCTAAAGGATTTAAATGCTGGATTATAGGAGTACTTAAACTAGGGTTACCTGTGTCCGAAGATATAGGATATTCTGAAGAGCTTCCGCTCTACAAGCATGCACTCGGGTTAACCCGCAAATTATCTGGTATTGTATCCATGGATGTGTGTACTTGAACCTCCCATGCCAAGGCTCCCATCTTGCAAAGTTACTCTGTTTTTTACATACCCAAGTTTACTTCACTAGTTCACTAGTCAGTTTATGACATTTTCTACTACATTTGTGAGTTAACAATTTTATTCGAAATAAAAATTCGGATTATTACGGAATAATTGTCTGCTTATTCTTTTACGAAGACTATATAAACCAGCTTAACCTTTAAGTATGGATTCCATATAGACGTCGACATGCAATGCAAAATTTGTTGCATTTCAAATAATATAAAATCGACTTCATTTCATATCATCGTACTCCGTATTTAATAAGTTGCGGAAATATTGGTCAAAGTTGACATTATTTAACATTCGAGCTCAAATGGAGAACATGTTAATTGCATGCAAGGAGTACTAACGAAAACAGAATAAATATAGAGACAAACCAAGGTATCCACGCTGCTTTTGGAATCGATTATGCTTTGAAACGATTTGCCATCGTTCAGTAACCGCTCATCTGTTGATTTTTTGAAGTATTCAACTCCGAATTCTGTAAACGAATATACAATCATCAACAATGAAGATTTGAGAAAATAGTCGCATGTAAGTGAGGTTAGAGCTCACAATCACCTTAAAGTCTTGGACTATAAAAATCGACTTCGTAGTGAATTGATTCATAATACAACCCAATTTGGCTAGTGCAAATTGCACAATGAACGTAGTCCAAGACTTTAAGTCGGTTCTAAATAGTACGGTAATTGGGTTGTATTATGAATCAATTCACTACGAAGGTCCCAAGAAACAAACATTAACGGAATTGAAGGAAACCAGAGATGGTATTACCTTCCAAGAAATTACCAAGCTTTTCAAGGTTAGAGGCAGTAAGATTATGAAGATCACGGCCAGCCCAAACGGGGAATATGACAACACAAGTAACCACGGCCGTCGAACATCCTATCAAAATAGTCGATATCCTTCTTTGAGCCATGTCTATAACCTCATCGTCTCGGTACCCCGACACACAAATCAAACTGAATGTCAGGATGAATATCACCATTGCATAATCGTACCTCGCCTTTATTTTCGGATAAAACCTCATAAACGTCGCCACCGCAGCTGCATATAACATCAACAAATTTTTTTAGTCCATGTCATTAGTTAGGTCCTCACAAAATTTTGCCTTATGAAAATGTTATCATGAAATGTCAATCTTCACAAAATAAAACAGAACTTGATTCATTTATTTCAAATTTTTTTCTCCGTCGCCCGATTCGTCACTTTTCGTGAGAGGAAATTCGAAACCGGGCCTCAATAGGAAAAAAAAAGTAGTTAGTCTTCTGTAAGATGATCATTTTAAACTAATATTATCCCAAGTTTCCAACTGCATAAAAGATAGACCTGGAAAACAGGTCAACCGGGCACCCGGTTTCGGTCGGGTCGTTTTTTGGGTTGCAAGAAATCGGGTTATTTTCAAATCTCTTACTATCAAGTAAACATGTGGGCTGGCTCAATTCGGGTTACGAGTCAAGCTCGGCTCCTCAATTTAGGTGTCGAAACAAGTACGGATCGGGTTGCTCGGGTTGGATCATGTAGGCGGAGCCAAATTTGTTATTAGGTCTACTAGAACATGATGACCCATTGACCCAATTGTTAGCAAAAAAACTCATTTTATGCACCATATACTTGTGTAAAGCCGTCTTACACACGTATTTGTGGAAAATGAATGAAGGAGTGTCATTTTTCCCGAAAAATGAATCTCCGAGCAAAAATGGCGCAAGAGTGGACTCGTTAAACATTTCAATATCGCTATTAGTAAAGTCGATGGCTTCAACTTGTCTCCGAGATAAGTTGGTCCTACCATAAAAAATCAATCTAATTTCATTAACTTATAAAAGAAAGAAAAAGGAAGAGAATTTAACCTGTTAGTAAAACAGAGAAACCAAGAAGAATGGGCTCCAAAACTTCTCCCCAATAACTGGATAATCTATGAGCACCCACTGCAAGCCAACCTCCTATAATGGTTGCCACTATTCTATTCAACCCTTTTCCGATCGTTGCACCTATGGTCAACATTCAACAATGAGTTAGTCTTATATAAAACCGTCTCAAACTTAGAACGTACTCCCTAGTTTTTTATAGGTAACATTATATAAATCACATTGTATAAACTATAAAAAGCGATTGTCTTAAGCTTACGACTTTATGAGAGTCTTAAATGCGATTATATGTTCAAGAATATAACAAAACATTAGTGCAATTAACCGTACAATTAATGTTTTCATGCATAAACTTAGAGCCATGACGCATTGACGCCAAAACACAATCTGGACAGTTGAAAGAAATTGGACCATTCATTTCTTTTGGGAAATGAAGAGAATCTTATAGCTCAATGTAAAGGGTCTAGCAAGGGCGCTCTCCCCATTGCAATGAAATTTGTTAAATTTTTCATTATTTTTTCTAATTTCTCTTCTTGTATTAATAATTCGTCCTTCCTAAAATTTTCGCTCCTAACTAGAATTTAAATCTCGGTGGCATTGGTCCCAACACAGGGAGATATCTGTTGATATCTAATTAACAGTTTTTGTTTATGCTGACGAAGTTCAAACCCAGGTCATGACTCACGATGCGAGTTTAACTCTCGTAACCGAATTTTATATAAATTAATTCTTAGAAATTAAACACAATGTTTCATTAAAAACAAAGATTCAACTTTTGGAGAAAAATAAAGACATTTAAACTTAAAGTTATTGTGAAAAGATTCAAATTAAAAAGAGACAAACATACCTCAATTACTCATTTAGATCACAAAATAATCAAATGTTAAACCCTAGCAAGTAAGCCAAAACCTTCAAATTCTTTCTACTTGAATGTCTTACAAATACAAATGCATGTATGCATAGATTGCACAAATTAATCAATTTTCGGAAATCAAACGAACAGAAAACCGATTAAATCACAAGAGAACATATATTGGTAACATCACATATATTGAACAAACGTAAGAATTGAAATTCAATCGAATAGAGTGATTATAAATATCAAACTGTATACTTAAATCATACAGTAATAAGTCATAAGGTAAAATAAACTTACCAACGGAGTACTCAAAAACAACCACGACGGTAAGAACACCCCACATTGCATTAACACCAAATCCTTCATAAAGAGGATCAAAGTAGTAAAACAATGAGACCAAAGCAATAGCAAGTCCAACTTTAAAAGAGTGAACTATTTTCCTTGGATCATCTTTTACAAGTTGCTTTGTTAATTGCCAAATTAATACTAAATTAGTTTTTATTTTCGCAACCTTAAATTTGAAGAAACTGGTCGAGTTTTCTTCCCTAGTTTCCATAAAATTATGAAATGTTTTTGTTTAGTGAAAATGGGAGAAGTTAAACCAAAATATGGACGTATGTCGGAAGGTAGTATTTATGCAAGACCTGTCACGCTAATTATAGTGAAGTTTGTTGCATGTCACCATGCCACAAATATTTATTTAATATTTATTTAATTTGTGTAATAAGTCACGGGTTTGAATCGTCATCAGTCATTTATTATTTTATAGTAGTGCCTTTGTGCTTCAATTGGGAAGATGATACGCATACACGAGGTGTATGGAAATTTCCATACACGACCAATTAGAATGTGACACGTGGCATTTGTGACTTAACCTTAGGTGGTTAGCTTAGGGTTAGGTTAGTAATTTTACATGTGTGGTTAAGTTGTTAGTTATCCTAGCTAATTACATTAAAGAAGTGTCAAAACTATAAAATGTTGTTGATGAGCCTCGATCCCACAACCTCCTGGTTCATAACCACATGCTTTTACCATTGTGACATGTTCATCTCTTTGTTAAACATGAAGATCTTTTTTTATATGTATTTGTAAAATATGACTCAAAAAAAATATAACTTATAATAACTATTAAATATACGGATTTTCTATCCTATGCCCACTGGGCACATGATAAGAAAATCAAAATGGAAATAATCAATTGCTATTTTATGGGAAAAAGGTAAAGATGGTTGTATATTTTAATTTCCAATAAAATTAGCATTTAATTATTTCCATTTTGGTTTTCTTATCATGTATTCATGTGCCCAGTGGGCATAGGATAGAAAAACCCTTAAATATATATTTTCAATTTATATTCAATGTAACGTATCTGTTGAGTTACTTAAATGAAGTTGAAAAAAATTGAACAAAAATATTATATTTATTTATGGTAATTATTATCTGTACATATAGTTCACATTTATGAAATATAATCGCATTAGACTTTTCTAGCACATACATTTACAATTTATAATATATTGTTCTATGATATATCTTGAAATTACGATGAGATGCAAAATTTATCAACAAATTATGAGACACATTCA
>JAGPOY010001972.1:10189-26002 GCA_018983105.1 Silene uniflora | reverse complement strand
AGTTGATCACCGCCATCCGTATGACAATAACGTCAAACTTATCTAGCAAGCCAACCGTTATTGATAAACGTGGATCAACTGATAATAATACTAAAGTATGCCCTTGTGATCCTTTCAGAGATTTAGAAAGTCATTGTACTAACTGTAAAGGACACCAGCCCCAACAATCTCCCACTTGTCCGTACAAGTGTATGTGCAATGACGTTATCACACTACATGTGGAGGACACCTGCTCCAACAGAAATGACGCACCTAATTACACTCGCTATATATCATTATTTGTAGTATCCGAAATAGACCCAAAATCGAATGAACCTGAAGTGCTCAACTTGAATTGTTTTAATTCGAACCGATATATACCTTAACCGATTTAAACCCGTACATTGATGACTGAAAGTCTGAAACCCAACATTGAAACCCGAAATAACCCGGATGTACCTAGGCGTCACATCTAAGGTGTCTTTTTGTACATGAATGTCACCTCTTTGACGTCAAAAAATTAAAATTATATTGTAGATTCGTAGTTACACAAAAGAAAACGTTATATATAACTTTTCTTTTTTTAAAATATTTGTATTTTATCCAATATTTTGGATAAAGACCTAATCCTTGACATCCGATCTGATTATGACATGACTGGAGTCTCATCTGCTCTAATATTGACCCGGCTCGAATCTTATTTGCTCCGATATTGACCCGACTCGAACTTGAACCGAACCAAAATATCTACAACCGATCCAACCTGAGTTAAACCGAACTGAAATCGAAAAAAAGGATAAATCGAAATAACCCAATCCGAAAGAACGGATTTTACTTTTGTTGTAGATCCTATACATTCTTTGTACTAATCGTATAGATTTTATTCAAAAATGACCCGTGGTTTGTAAACCTTTTTGTAGAAACCTCAAACATGAATTCTTTCGAATTTTAATTGAATGTATTTTCAGTGTGACAGATTTATGATTTTATCTACCATTTGCTCCTTTTTCAGTTAATAACTTTGCTACATTAAGCTACTAAAGATGTTTTAGTATGTGTTTGGTGTTAGGTTTTTAGACAGGAAATAACAATGTCGTAAATCAGCGGGACAAAAAACGGAAAAGGAAATTATAAACTTGGTTAATTGTAGAATCATGCCCATATACACTTTTTTTTAACTTTCACAAATACTGTTATGGAATAAGTCTGCAATAACCCTCTCCGTTGGGCACTAAACGAAGAGAACACGAATGGAGTGTCCTAGCATGTGTAGAACAAATGGCCGATACAGGGCTGGCTCTCAGTACAAGCAACCTGTCTGGGCGCACAGGGCCCCAATTTATGGGGTGCTCATTACACCCCGCACTTTTTATTACGGAGTATATGTTTAATGGAAGCAGTTAATTCGAATCAGTGGGAGCCGAAAATCAATCATGCTTCAGTTGACATGCTAATCTAGAATTCCAGGTATTCAGGGATCAAGCTTATGCATTTCAGTTTAGCATATGCAATATCCTATTGCCCATGTAAGAAATCACAAACGATAAAGCGACCAAACTATATGAAAAATGCATACGGAGTACAATTTAGCAATTCATAAGCATGATTCTAAATTGGTGGTTAACAAAATGTAATTTCCGATGCAACCGTAACAGACATTGGATCACAAAAAACTATGAATCGGGTGACTCAGGAGTGTCAGGACCCTTGAACAATAAACATGAAAACCAGGGATATATAAAATTCCATCTTAAATCCTAATCTTCAGGGGGTATAACTCACATTGTCTTGAAGCCCTGTGAACCTTAAACAGCTGCACTAATCCATCCATTTCAGAATCCGAGTCATCCTGAACTGTATGAATCCTTATGACCTTCAGCACCGCAGCATATGTCAATATATATTCAGCCAATCTTAAGGGACTTCCATACCCAACAAAATCATTGATCTCAACCACTTTTAGAGAGCGCGACAAACACTCAGGTGTGCTTTCTGGTAGCGTAAGCTGGTCGTCTGATGCCCACTGACAAAAGAGCAAACAGAATTTCAATAAACATGAGTTAAGATGACTACATAGTGTATATAATTATTTACCAATTTGAAATGCAAAAGTGGCTTACCGTCTTTGGCCGCGTTCTCTTCCAGTGGGATGAGAATGTCAAGTTATGGTTACCTTTTTTGCTGCAAAATCAACATTGCATTAGTCAATCCCTAACTAAGCTAGGAATTGGATGTTCAGGGGTTCATTTCGTTAAAGAGCATATTGAGATTATGTGGGGACTTAGTACATGTTACCGGGAAACCTCAAACACACAAAAACCCAATAGACTAAGAAGTCGCGACACAAAACCAAAGGAAAAACTCACTTTACCAAATTGAAAAAAAAAACACCATTATTAATCAGTCGTCCCATGTCACAGAAACACATCCAAAGTAGAAACACACACAAGAAATATTTAAGCACATGATAAGAACAAATGACGGAAACTCAGAGATTTATTGAACAAGATAATGATCAAACAAATGTCACACAAAGCATAGACACTTACCATTAAAGCTAATTTATTAAGTTGTCCTGAACTTAGTAATCTCGAGCAATATCTTAAATAGACGAAATCAACTATTTACGTTCCATTCTAAGTTGTTTCAGAGGGTTCTAAATAACGATAGTCATATTAGAGGTTTTGGTCCAACAAACAAGATTTTGCCTGAAATTTCACGAGTATAGAAAGACTATGAAAATTGTCAAATTATGAAGGTTTTTGCTGTATAAAGTTAAAACTATAAAAAGGTAAAAGGCCACAACAATATAAATGTCATTAGAACCCAGAAACAAATCAAATACCACAATTAAATTAGATACATAAACACACAAGATATTCATTCATTCCCACAGAAAAATAAATAAAATAAAAGAATGTATAGGGAATAAGAATAGTGTAAATTTTTTGAATAGTTACTTAAGTCCACACTGCAAAACTCCCTCAGAATTGGCTTCCTTTTCAAGTGCTTCCTCCAACGCAGCCTTGCTTCAAATGGTGTAGAATCACAAATTACTTCAGCACTATGCAATGATTATAATTCGCAATTGTGTCAATATTATCAAAATAATAATAATAATAAAAAAAAAACCAATACGAATGAGCCCGATCCAAATCGACCATAACCAACCCGACCTAAAAAGGCAAACCAAACGAGTAAGTCTCCTGAGCGCGACGGTCTCTCAGGAGACTCATGACCTTAATGTTAGGACTGAATTGAGAACAGCTCGAGTTTGAACTCACCCATACCAAAATCGACTCAATGACAGAACGGTTCAAATGATTCGATTGACTCGCTTGCTAGGTCTAACTGCTCTATTAAACAGATTTTGTACAGTAAAACACGTCAACAACACCATAAACTTTTCACATTACACAATAAAGATAAACTGATCGCTTAATTACTTACTAATTAAGCGATCGAAATCAGTAGATTAAAAAAAACGGAGATGAGTAGATGAAATAACGACCTTTGGTTTAGCGCCACAATTGTGATTATCAATCTTCTCTGATTCACCCCCAATAACTGCTCCTCTGAACAATCAAGTAAACAATCAAGTACTCAATACAAATTGAATCTGATATAATTGTGATTAGAGATTTTGTAACGAAAATGATGATAATACCGGACATGAAGGAATCAACAAAGGAAGCGGCTTAAATAAAAAAAACAATATTTGTGCTAGGGAGATCGAATTAATGGTGAAATTTGGGAAAATGAGACAGGGGAAGTGATGAGGCATCTCGAAGAGACAAGGAAAATGACAGGGAAAATGAGTGAAGAAGAGGGAAATAGAGAAACTGCGATTTTGATGAGCCAAAGGGGAAAAGTGGGAGCCAAATAGGAACAAAATAACACCCACCGTAGGATTGGGATTATATGTGAGATGTGTGGTTTAGATGGAGTATTTAAGGGAATGAGTGGCCTTGATAGAGCAAATCACTATTGCTTACTGTTCATTAGCAAGTGTACTATTCATAAGAAATAGTAAAGGGAAGTTCATGCATTTAGGAGGCCGTATAAATAGTTCTTAAAATATCCAAACTACTAAAAAGTCGAGTTTTAAACTGTTAAATTTTGTAACGAAAATATGTTTGCGATTGAGTTAATGTTATTTATGTTAATGCTTAATAGTATGACAAATTATTGATAAAATACCAACAACAAGTGTATAAACTAAATAAAAGTAGCGAGCATTTTGGTATGAGATTCTTATAAAGTTTAGAGATACTAGTGATTTTTTTTGTAAAACGAGGGATACCGCGTGAAATCCGAAAATATACAAGGACATTATGCAAAAAAACCCAAAAAAAAAAAATTAGAAAATGACATCATTATTTAATATAAATTGAAACTATGAGGAAATTTCACTTGATAATCAACTAAGTAACTACTAATAATACAATAAACATTGAGAGACATTTCAGTGAAAGTATGAAATGTCTTTAAGTATGACTTAATGTGTATGGGGGGAATAGTAAGTCAAAAAAATACAATATTAGTGAGGCAAAAAATTTAATTGAAAATATGAAATGACTTAAACATGACTTGCTAGGAGTATGTAATAGTAAGTCAAATTATATTTTTTAAAGCAAGTGAACTGAAATATCTAGCAAGTGTCACTTGAATAAAACAGAAAGGTAATAGGTGGAATATAAATACAATACAACCATATAAAACAGTTAAGAAAATAATTGTCTTATCTAGGTAAGTGGTACTCCCTCCAACTTATTATAAGTGTCCCATTTCATTTCCTCCAATTCACAATAAGTGTCTCATTGTATTAAAATACTACACTCATATATTCAACAATGTGACACTTATTGTGAATAGAAGGAAATGAAAATGGGACACTTATAATAAGTTGGAGGGAGTATATTTGACCCATTTTGCTCTTAAGACGGATATACCGCCTTAAAGGAAACCAATTGTTTTCTATAAGGTTGGCTGATGTGAGTGGTAAGAGCTCTCATCTCTTAAACAAGTATTCAGAACTTTATTCCTATGTCTGACTCTTTTATTTGAATGAAAAACCAACTTGGGAGAGATCAAGCCATTAAATTGCCTTCAGTTCTCCGAAGGAGATTACCCCAACTGTTGGTAGGTAATAGGGATACTCATGGTCTAACACCAATTTTTTTTTTAAAGGTAAATAGGTAATTAATGTTAAAACCCATTCAATTAAGACATACATACCTCCTCATATATTATGGATAGTTAATAAAAGCAAGTAAAATAATATTTTTGGTAATTGTAAGATGATTTTAGATACGCAAGAATGTGTGTATATATATATATATATATATATATATATATATATCATAAGAGTATTATATTTCGAGAATTTTGTATGAGACAATCTTATGTATAAAACTAAATTATACAATATATATTCATAAATTTTTGAAGGCTTTATACAATAATATGTGTACATTATATGATATTTCGAGAATTTTGTATAAACTCAATCTTATATATAATAGAGAAAGTGTCATATAAAAACGTTTCACAAGTAAAACTAATATATATAAAATGTATTATATGTAGTTACTTTATGAATGTTGAAGTAGTCTATTAAGGTTTTACACTAATCCTTTTGTGTAAAACAGTTTTATACAAGTAATTTTTTATACACAAATTCTTATTTGCATCCATTGTAAATAAGAATAATTTATAACGGAGTATAAATCCATCACAACTAACATCTTTTCTAGGGATGATAGGGCGATACACCCCATCATTATAATTTACAACCGTTATAGGCAAGACTAACCGTTTTTTTATATAATATTAAATTACATAATTGTAAAAAATTTAGTTGACTATATAGTTAGTGTCTTTTTGCAATTGGTCTTATTTTACATTTATCTAAATACTCTATAACAACAACGATAATATTACCCTTTAATATTCATGTAAATTGCAAGGTAGGGGCCGGGTTCGGATGAGCTTTATTTTTCTGAGCTCAAATGAATAGGATCGTATGATTCTATCATTATTACAGGATCGTAAGATTCAGAATCAGTCAGACATTTTTAGATCGTAAAATCGTAGGATCGAATCGAGGTTCTTACAACAAATGCGAAATATTGCTCTTCATAAGAGAAAGAAGTATCCATGTTTTGGGTAAATAGAATTACACCACCAGTTGTACAATAGCGTTATTCAATCACTCTAAATCTAATTGCGTGTATGTGTATTTTTTCTATTAGGTTATAGTTTGATTGTTTGAAAATAAAACTAAAATCTAATTGAGCTTATATGTATAATGTATTGTTTATGAGTTTCGTTTTAATTTTTAACCTTAATATTTGTGTAAATGAGCTTAAAAAAATAAAGCTCATTCATTTTACAATTAAGCCTAAAACTCTATTATAAAGCTAAAGAAATAGGTCACCAATATTATTACAAACTGATGGTATAATCTAACCTTTAATGTTTTGGTAGGAGATAAAAGAAATTTTTAATAGAGAAATAATGTTACATTATTTGAGTACTATAAAAAAACAATAAGTCCTATTTAAAGTGTTGTTATTATTCGTATTAATTTTAAAACGCAAATATACTTTTATATAAGCATTCTTCGTCCCGGTCATTTGTTGACCTTTTTTTATTTTTGGGTGTCTCAGTTAATTGTTATTGTGCTTTCTATTTAGGATTGTGTCTGATGAACAATTGATCATTCGCACTCAATTTGGTCTACTCGTCATCTTATAATTGACCTCCTCCTCTTTTCATGGTCTTTGTGCCACAACTAAAGGACAACAATTAATCTGCACAGAGGAAGTAAATAGTGTTCTGATATTTAACTTGTTTTAGATGAAAAACGATAATACTATCTTAAATGAGAAATTACAAATAAAAAAAGAGTTGCACGAGGATGATAATAAATAATGAATTTAATGAGGATTGTTGTCCATGTAACACTTGTTACAAAATCTCTGTTCCACTTGCTCTATAAATACTTTCCTCCCTTCTCTCCAACGCCCCTCATATTTCTCTCCTTCCCTCTATCTTTCATTTTTGTGATTTACATTCACTTCTTTACATTTTAATCATTCATTTTCTCTTGCAATATTCACCCAAATTCAATCCAATTTAATATTTTCTTTATTAGATTTAATTAATTGGGTTATCAATGATGGTGGTTGAAGATATGAAAATGATGAGATTAATGGAAGATGAAAAAATTCATATGAAAATGGAAGATAATAATAATAATAATAAAAATGATGATGAAAATGAAACAACAAAGGTTATTTGTAATGGATTTCCTCAACAAATTAAAATTGTTGTTGGTTATGCTCTTACCTCTAAGAAGACTAAAAGCTTTTTACAACCCAACTTTCAGGGCCTCGCTAGGTATGAATTTACTCTATTACATTTTTCGTATATTGAACAAACGTATGGAAATGAAATGAACCGAGATTAACTCTTCATATAAATGTTGTTTATAGATAGTCATATAGTTACACCATATTCTTTCGAATTTTCGTCTCCTCCTTATATGGTTATTGAATATTGAGTGATATGATGAACAAATTAAATTATTATATAATCTTTGTTTTAAATTGTAGGGTATTATTACCATATGGGTTTTTATATAAGATCAATATTAAGTAATCCGTATAATTCTGTTGTCAAAAGTTTATGTTTTGCATGTCTTATAGCAATGCAAATCCTCCGTCCCGTTTTGTGATGGGACATAAAAGCGGGACAGAGGATCTCAACTCATCCTATGGGATCTTGTTTTGGTTGGTTGAATGGTTGTTGAATGTTTTATGGATCCGTCTCAGTCAATTGTTTACGTTTGCTTTATTTTCCCCTAACAAAATGAAGCAAACGTAAACTATTCATTGGGTCGGAGGGAGTATTATTTTCTACAAGCATGTTCGTCAATTTATGAAAAATGAAAATTCTGAAGGAGTTTGATTATAAATGTGAAATTTGGTGAAGTAATATATTCGGGTTAAGAAAACCATAAATTCTTGTATAAGACGGATAATATGATGGTGCAAATGTTGTTGGTCTGATGATTTGCAAATGATTTTGTGGCTATAGATTATCACCTCGTGCATGTTAAAAGTGGGTTAGAAAGCTCTAGTACTAGAGATTTTTAATAAGGCAAGGCATGTGTTATGAGCCACACAAAACATGTTGCTCGAGGTGATCATTACAATTGATAGTGCTTTCATTTACTTAGTCAAATGTCGTTTTCTTTATCGTTCCAATTTTATTAGAGATTTGGAGAGCGATTAAACCCCAAATCTATGATAAGAATACAGTTTTACAATATATCTATATCTCAACCTGTCCCAACACAAAACGAGTTTTATAGGTTGTGTCACTGTTTATTATTGTTGTGTTGTGAACGGGTGATTGGGATGTATATAGTAGGGGATCCACACTTAGCTATTGTGTTATTTTCCCGTTCCATTGATACCGATGTTTTCCGGTATTTTCACATGATTCTGTATCTTTTAACATGAGGAGAAACCATAGGATCTATTTCGTATATGGTAGGGATGCAAAATGAATATTCCGCCTACAACTTGCTCTATGCTCGTGTCATATCCTATGACTAAATCACAAGAAAACTACATCTATGGAGTAATAGTTTCTAGTGACAATATTGATTAGACGATGTCAACTAAGGATTGACTTAGATTGAATGCGTAGTAGTTTATGACTAAGAGGTGAGGCGTTCGACTTCTGACTGTACTCATTTCGTGTTCTATGGTTTTGTCCACGCAACGTGAAATGAGTCTCCAAATTATGTTATTATCAAGAAAACAACATTATAAAATTTACTATTAATGATTTTGATTAAATATAGAATAGGGGTTGAGTGTTGACTCCATGATTGAATGTTTAGTATTTTGAAACTAAGAAATTAGGGGTTCGACTTCCACTTTTCATAAAATGTGCCCGACCTTTATTAATTGGCAATCCGTAAGTTACTATTGTAAACTCCTAAAGTGCTTTGTGGTATGCCTTATCTTGAACCGGGGGTATGTATATCCTTTTCCCCAACTTCCTTATTGCTAACCAATTTTTGGGTGTAAATAAGTTAGGTGTTAATGTTCAAAATCCAAACATTGTTGCGGAGTATAAAAATGTATATTCTAAAGTTAGAATGTTTTGGTGACTTTGATACTACTTTGATATCTATTCGTTGGGGATTTTTTAAGTCTGCGGTGCGTTGTTTCTCGTCTTTTTTGACAACGCATTGTTTCTTGTCGGTAGGAGTTAGAGCTAGGAAATTATTTTATAAGTTAGTGAGATATTCATCCATTTTTCAAGGACAGAACCTCACTCTCTAGACTCTCAATGGCCTGTTGTCCTGTTGTGGAAGACTCAATCACTGTATGAAAAATGACAGTTTGATTAGGGCCGCAAAGGGTTTAATATGGTGACGAGTAGCGCCGAGCTAACCTATGTTATAACGAGAGACAGTGCGAAGTAACAATCGTGATGTAGAGTGCGCCACATTGGAGTACTCCGTAAGTAGTATGAGCTCAGCATGATACATGTGAGGGGCAGGCGGCTGGCGCCGTATGTGTAAATGTACTTAGGACTTTAGGAGTGATAAGACTTAGGTTGAAATTTGTCAAATATTCAAATACGGATTTATCCATTATTTATAAGTTAATGATGTACTTATCCTATCTTTGATTGGCATTAGTACGTAATAACCTTACCTCACTCTGGGAGTCTGTACTTGTTTCAATGTGCCTGTTGTGGAAGAATATACCTATTTATTCTTATCTTGTTGTAAATTATACCTGTCACCTTTCTTTTATGACATTCTTGTTCTTTATTTTACTTGTTCCACTAGATTTGGTTGCTTCTGATCCTACCCATACTGTATTTGAAGTCATTTTCGTTGATTTATTTATAGATCATCATAGCATTACTTTTATTTTATTCTAAGATGATTTGATATCCTGATAGGCGATCTGTAATTTTCACTTTAAACTCTATTAGGCTGGAGTAGTAAGCTTTACCTTGGTATGAAGTACATGTACTAGACTACGACCTCTACTTCAATTTTGTGTCCAAACGGAGTAGTAAGCTTTACCTTGGTATGAAGTCTTGAAATTAGGATATTATAACGACCCTGATATCAATCTGCCGAGAGCTTTTCAAGCATGTGCAGAGTATAATCTCGCATTGATGCAGTGACCTACTCCCCTCACCTATTAGTTTTAGGATAGAGACCCTCACATGATTTGCGTACTGCTTGACTGCGAACCTAGTTTATAATAATTCAAGTCTTTAATTAAACATAAGTCATTGTCATAATCCGGGACGATATAGCAATCAGAAGAATACACTAACCACATGTCAGCATGTTAAAGGAAAGTTAGATTTTTATAAAGTGATTACAACTTTTATTGTGTTGGAGTGTGACAGGGATTCAAGCATAAGGTTTCTCTTGTATCATTTTGTGCAATTATTTTGTTCACTACCCCGTCATGGCAGCAGTCTTATCTTTAAATGACCAAGCATGTTGACAACAAAGTTATCCACATGATTAAAATAAGGGAAGATGGTTGTCGTACGTGAATTTATGCTTTGCTTGTGATATTTAGAATGCCGATTTATTTTGGTTGATCCAAATCCGGTAAAGAATCTAGATCCCTGATCCTGCTTGTAACAACAATTTATTGGGAATATGATCCATGGGCACTACACTATGTCTTTAGATCTGAAACAGATGGAGTCAGATAAGATATGGTCTAAATTTGGGTCTGTTTCGGTACCCCTTAATCATGAAAGTTACAGCTAAATTCTACTGTAGTTCAAGAGCATACAACAGTTCTGTTTATTATCGTTCATCTGTTCCGTTACCTTGTTCTTCATTTTAATAATTCGTGTCCCTAGATTTTTACGGCTTAATTTAACTTATACTCCGTATATTGCCTACTTTCAGTTTTTTAGGTTCAGTTTTTGTCCCCTTAGAACATTAAAGAAAAAATTGACCTAGACATTAGTTTCCACATTTTAAATGAAAATATTGGCATAGTGGTTTGTACATCTGTTTGTCCTGTTCTCCTCCTCAATGGGAGGCTCTTTACTTTTCACTAGAGGTCAAACATCAATGATCCTCATATCTAACATCTTCCTTACTTTTTTGTGTCACTTGAAAGTTGAAAGTTTATGGGCGTAATTGAATTTATTTCTCGTGCCGGATTAAACTTACCTTACCAATATTTTACTATACTCGATATGTAAAGTGGCTTTATAAATAGGTAAGATTTGGTTGTTAGCACTGCTGTTAAGTTAGTACTGTCCAAGGTCGCTTTATTCATTTATGAATATGCTACATCCGATATGGATACCCTCTTGGTTGATATCGTTAGTGATATTTGAGGCAAGATCCTACAGTCCTCATGTCTTAATCACGATTCCTGATACGGCACTAGAGTGTTACATAAAAAAAAATTGTAATTTTACGTGCTTATTCAATCGTGTTGCTGATTGCACTCTTAACGCACTTATTTAAAACATATGCAGGCTGAAGGGAATAATATTTGTTGCGATTGATCTAAACAAACCACTTTCAGAACAAGGTCCATTTGACATTGTACTGCACAAGGTAAATACGCGTGTTTGTTTTCAGTTATCAAGTGAATGAATTATTGAAAATGTGTGAAGCCAAATGCATTGTTGCTTTTGCAATGTGGGAATAACACTTAAATGAAATGTATGAGATATGTGACTGTTTTTTACTCTGGTTGCTGCAGTTAACAGGAAAGGATTGGCGACATGATCTTGAGGTTGGTCATTAGATCTACACAAGTTATCAGACGAGACAGTCTCTTATAATATGATTTCCTGTAAATAGTCTCACGTGATGTTTCTTGCCTCATATTATGTGTATGAATGTAGGATTACAGGAAAACACATCCAGAAACCACTGTTCTTGATCCACCAGATGCCATACTCCATTTACACAATCGACAGTCGATGATGCAGGCCGTAGCTGACTTGAACCTCTCTGATACTTGTGGTAAGTTGTGTGATGTCATTAAGCTCGTCTAGCCGTGAATTAATACCTATTGACAATACTAGAACCATTTTTTTTTTATTGGCAGCTGAAAATAATGTAATGTGCAGGAAAAGTTAATGTTCCTCGGCAGTTGGTTATCAAGAAGGATTCTTCGTCAATTTCTTTTGTGGTTGCAAAGGCAGGATTAAACCTTCCCCTTGGTATGTTATTTTGTCGCAATTTTGGTACGTAGCTAGGTTGATTACTTACAGGCTACAGCACAATTAGTCGGTTTATACTCCCGTCATTTTAATATCATGAATTAGACGTGCCAACTGGTCTCATGGGGTAGAGTGGGTTTAGGGCAATATGTCAGGATAATACGGGTTGGATCATTGTGGGTTTCCACCAGGTTAGGGTTAGGATAAAAGAGTGAGTCAAAAATACATTTCCATGCCCTTTTTATTTTCTTCATATGCCTTCATCATTTCAATACCAGCAATATTTGACGACGATTTAGCTTAAAGAGAATGTTCACTTATATTTTTCAGTAGCAAAGCCCCTCATTGCTGATGGCACGGCAAAATCACATGAATTGTCGCTTGCTTTTGATCAATACTCTTTACAAAAACTCGAGCCTCCTCTTGTATTACAAGAGTTTGTGAATCATGGTAAGCTCTCATTCAATTCTGCTGTAGTCAATTCAAGTCTAATTGGTTATTTAAACTCTAAAACCATAAAATGCTCATGACAGGTGGTGTAATGTTCAAAGTTTTCATCGTTGGAGAAGCGATAAAGGTTGTGAGACGATTCTCACTACCCAATGTCAGTAAACGGGAACTCTCGAGGACTTCAGGTGTTTTTCGCTTCCCAAGAGTGTCTTGTGCTGTAGCATCGGCAGATGATGCTGATTTGGACCCTGACGTTGCTGGTAAAGTCTCGAGTTCTCGTATACCTATAGTAGTACACCGTAAAGTTCCTTATACAACATTACCATGGTGTTACCGTTAGTTAATGGCTGGTGATAGGGATGTGTTTGCCTCACTAGTTACGACATTACCTTAATAAGGAAAATGAAATAGTTGCTTGTTGAGACACCCAATTGAAGCCCACACTACCACGTTTTTCCTCTTTAAATGGAGTCAATTTCATTTACCAATATTGCATAAGTCATGTCAGTTAGTATGAAGTCTTTCTTTAAGGGTATTTTGTCAAACGGCATATCATTTTACAATTAACTTGCGTTAGGCCGCCTTTCATTTGAATTAGTGGAAGAGGCATTGAAGTAATGTTGTTCTTGTTGTTATTCAAAGAACCTTGCTCAAGATCTATCATTTTTTTTTTCTTTGCAGAGCTCCCTCCTCGACCTCTCTTGGAGAAACTCGCTAAAGGACTTCGTCGCCGACTGGTATAACCTGACTCCTTTGGTTCAATATATTGATTATTGTCTTAATCATAAAACACAGGAACTAAATGCATTTCTTCTTTCTTCCAGGGTCTCCGTTTGTTCAATCTAGACATGATACGCGAGTATGGAACTCGAGACAACTATTATGTTATCGATATTAACTATTTCCCCGGTGAGTTGAACACCATCTCCTACTCAAAATTACTTTCTGGCGTCAGGGACCCAAGGTCATTATGCATGGATCTGTCACATGGTATATGTGCTTTAGTTTCCTTATATGCGTGTAATTTGTGCAGGTTATGGCAAGATGCCAGATTATGAGCACATATTTACAGACTTCTTACTGGGCCTGGCTGACCGCAAGTAAGGGCCAAAAAAAGCTACTGCTGACAGAAAGCAGAAATTTCACAACCGAAACCATAACATGTTCGGGACTCGCAAAAGGCTCTGGGCGAGAGATAGGGAGATCATCATGTTGCCCCTGCAGGTAATTTCACAAGAACTGCTTGCATAGACGGGGGAATGTACAGTCGTGTAATTAGATGTTGCAGTTGAAGGTGGAACGAGAAATGGACGCTTTGCTTTCTGCTAACAAGCACTTGTAAAACTGAAACCAGCTGTTCTTGTACATCAGTTAAACCAATAATGTTGAAAGGGCCTTCTTGCTCTTCTCTAAGTCGATCTTTGGTTAAGTCTTGAGTGTACATAAACTTGATTGTGTACAAAAGTTTTGCTTCATGTTTCTGTATTTTCTTTTTCTTTCGCTATATTTTTTCCCAGGATATCTCGACACAGTGACACAAACAATACAACACAAGTCACCGATCATTAGAACCTCATAATGATTGCCTAGTATAACCTAAAACGAAAATTGCAAGTCGTTCGTTTGACTTGAAACAGAAAAATATCCAACTTTGCCTAAACACTAGGAACCTTACAAAACATCTGGTTTCGTATAATTGCATCATCCTTTGTGTGCGCTCAGATGCATAACAAGAACAAGCAATTTCGTGTAAATTTTGCTGCATTAGCCTTCTGGTGTAACAGTTGGGAAAATACCAGATGTGTTATTATCCAATAACGCGTGTTGGACAATCAAAATCTATTGATGGACAGTAGAGTTCCATATAAGTGTGCATTTGCGCTGTGATAAACAATTGTGATAGTTTCAAGCTCTAGCCATGCTCATTTACCGGGGAGAGGCAGGGATGCATTCGTTAAATACACCCGAACTCCTGCAGGTTCTTTTACTTCTTTTGTTGCCGGAACCTGAATAAATACAAGTTCGTCCAACTCGAAATGAACAAATTAGCTTACTTGCTACGAATTGAGATTTCATAGTCGGTAAGCAATACGCAAATATGGCCAAGTTTGGAGAAAAAACGGTACCAAATGAACCGGAATAACTGAAAATTAAACATGGTTACAGAAATACAACATTGCAATATCAGACTGATAATCAATGAATGCACAAACAGCTACTAACATATCCAAAATCATTCAACAACACACATTCTTCTACGCTTGATCCGCAGCCACCTCGGCCGGCTGCGGAGTGGAAGAGACATCCTCCACAGGGGCAGGGGTGACGAGAGTCCACTCCGGTGGCATAGGAGGAAGAGGAGCATAAACAGTAGGTTTACGACGAATATCCCAAGGCTGAGTCTTCTTTGGGCGAGTCTTCATGTGGTGAGCAGTCGCCTTTTTCTGAGGCCTTGATGAACACTCAATCACCGACGTTGTCCCGCCGCCGCACCCGGTGGCTACTCGCGGCTTAACATCCCTGACCGCGGTGGCGCCGCCGTAGAAAGGGGTGGGTGCGATTCTAACACCGAACATGGCTGACACTGTCATTTTTCCGTTTCTCTCTCTTCTTCTTCTCTTGGTTTCTCTCTGCTTTATCGCTTCCTTTGTTATCCTTTTATTTCCGTCGTCTGATGAATGAATGTTATCCAGATGAGGAAGAAATGAAGAATGTTTGTGTTTTGGAGTTGGGGACTTTGGGCTAACTCGTGTAATGGTCGTTAATCTCGGCCCAACTACGTTTAACTATTGAATTTCACAAATCACAAATTGTTGTATAGGGCCGTCTTATAGCATAAGACGAGCCCAACAACTGCAAGCCCAACCAAAATCATATTTTTGATAAAAAAAAAAAACAATCTTTAAATACAAACCATATATTGATATACGGTATACGGAGTATTCTACTTTAACTGTCACTTTCCCCAAAACTTAAACCTCCACTAATTCATAACTGCTCATCTGCTCATCTCCAACCTGTAACTCGTCCTTTTCTCATCCGGTAAAACAAATCGCCACTTTTATAGCAATTAAACAGTAGACTCCTCCTCTTCTCTATCACAACAATGTTGACAAAGGAGAAATT